>CAUYSK010121945.1:0-19834 GCA_963575035.1 Avahi laniger | reverse complement strand
AGTAATGTCAGTTTTTCTGGAACCAGAAGTTTCACTATTCCTTACATATGTTTGAGAAAAATCGCTCCTCTTATCATATAATGTTCATCATATATATAAGTATACGTAAATACATGTGTGGTATTTCCAGAGTTAACCAATCATCTTTGTAGAACTTGTGGCCAGTCTTGACTTTGTAACCAGAAACTCTCTGGATTCCGCTGTTCTACAAGACTCATGACAAGCAGGGTAGACCCACTCACAGGTAATGACCACGTAACGTGGAATGAGGAACCCAAGAATTTCCATGTCTGCCCTTCTCAGGCTAAAAATTCTCCATTAGGTTGTTTGAAATTACAACTAAGATTCTTCTTTAAACAAACATTTGGTGATTGGTTAATACATGCCAGGCACGTACTGCCCTGGCTCTGGAACCCTTAGGTAAATGCATGTATCATAGCAGGAAAGAGTCAACCTGTTCTTCAGGGAGGCTGAGACAGCCCTGTTGACAAGCTCGATGGCAGGGATTACTTTCCCAGTTCAACTGACCCACTTCCACAAGGCTGAGGGAGGAAAGAATGGTGAGAAAGGGGCAAAGAAAAGAAGAGGAAGAAAACGATATACCTTGTTCACATGATCTCGAAGCTGGTGACTCTCAATCAAGTGAGGAAGTTTGTTGGCAATTTCCATCCAAGGACTATAATGATCTGGAAGTTCTTTCTGCATTTAAAATAGAAACAAGTACATATTTTAGGCCTCTCTGGGAGGTGGTTTCAGAAAGTAGCTGCTTTCAGATTTCAGTCTCCAGGAGAACTCAAGTCAATTCAGTTCAATGACATTTGAGAATTCACTATGTGCTAGGTCCTGTGCCAGGTGCTGCAGAATACAAGTGTCGAAAACACAGCTTTTGTCTTTAGGGAGTGTGTTGGGGTGAAGAGAAGGCTTCCCCTTCCCTTTCAGAAGGTTTGCTGAAAAATCAACTCACAATAAGGCAGATTAGTAAGAAAAAAGGCATACAAAGTTTATTGTTACCCTGCAGACGGGAAGAATCACAAAGTAATTACGGTATCCCAGTGAGACCCAAATGCTTACCTAACCTCCTTTCAGAGGGGCGGAGGAGATGGGGAATATGGATAACTCTGTTGAGGGGCAATAAGTGATTACCACTGAGAGTGAGAACAGAATGGATACTTGGGAGAACAAATGGATGAGGGAGAAGAGATTGATTTGTAAATGATTTTCTTCAGAAGTTCAATGAAACTGAGAGACAGGCATTATTTTGTAAAAGAGTCAGGCCATTCTGGTTACCTTCTTGGTCTTCTTTCCTGCAACAAGTAGGGAGAAAATGGGGAAGGGAAGAGAAGACAACTGTTCTTGATGGGTCCCTCTGGTCTTTATGGAGATGAGGGAAAGAAAGGCCCTTCTAAGGCCTGTTACTCTCTAAGGGTTATAAAATAAAGTAAAATCCTGAGCCTCCTTGCTGACTGAACGGACCCCCTCCTGGCCAAGAGCACCCCAGAAAAACTTTAAAACTGAGTTTCTGACCATGAAGTGAAGGGAGGTCAGACACATCTTGTTATACCCACTCCCTTCTGTATTAGTACTTTAGATACAGCAATTGACCAGCATTAATGTGAAAACAGAGATCAAAACAGATTCCTGGAGACAATAAGATACACGTTCCATGTACTGATTTATGATTTTACCTGCAATTCCTGTCTCCCTAAAATGTATAAAACCAAACTATAACCCAGCAGCCTCCAGAACACTTAGTCAGGACTACTTGAGTGTGGTTCCCTGGGCACGGTCACACATATTCGATTCAGAATGAATGTCTTTAAATCATCTTACAGAGTTGAGGTTTTTTTTCCATTAACAAGACTTTTAATTAAAAATATTCTATACATACATACCTGTGCTAGAAATCAAAAGAAAAAAATACAAAAGAATACTGTTTATATCAAGGAGTCATATTTTGGGGTGAAATTTCCTGCCCTCCTTCAAGCACGTGGTCTAGTAAGGGAGAAAGAAATGCAGTCAGGTGTAGGTCTGAGTACCAGCTCAGTATGATGTTTCATTACTGACATTATGTAAGTTTAAGGACGTGCAAAGAAGAGGAAGTGACTAATTCTGTCAGCTGTTAGGGGGAATTAAAGGGAAATATTCATAGAAATATGACAATTGAGCCTGGTTTTGGAGTCCAAATGTGACTTTTTTGGGTTGGAATTTGGAGAAGGGAAGGTAGCACATGCAGAGAGGACCGTGGGTGGACAGACGTGTGTTTCTCAGGAATGCACATGACTCAGTGACGTTGTTAGGGAAATTTACATGCATACGAGGAGAATTTCCGTGCTGATTCTGCTTAAAACCATAAAGCAGCTAAAGTAGATGCTGACATCTGTCAGCCTTGCAAGCTAAAACCACAGAGCAGTTGAGCAAAGCTGAACACAACTGTAAGCCTGTCATGATTACACTGTTTGTTTGTTATAAGCCTATCATAATTATAAATTTTGTTATAAGCCTATCATAATTCTACTGCTTATAAGAATTATTGTTTATTGGATAACTTTTAAATATTTTTGCTAATTAGTTAATCATTTATACTTGTGTGTGATTTGTTAAGAATAACCCCCCCAAAAAAGTATAAAACCTAACAAAAACCCGGAAGAGGTGCTCAGATTTTGGGAGGCTTGACCCCCGTCTGGGCCGCCAGCAATTAAACTTTCTGACCCTCCAACTCTCTGCGTGCCACTCAGTTATTTCCCTGGGACCGGTCACTGACACTTGCCGTAACAACGTCAGAATATAAAGCTCAAGAGAAGGGACGATGGAAGATCAGGGGTAGAAACTTAGATCAAATGTGCTTTGTAGAATATATGAGTTTTCCCTTTATGGAAGTTGGTGACATGGTTTGATTTGAATTTTAGGAAGATAATTTTTTTTTGCTGGATTTTAGGATATAAAGTCAGATTAGAAAGCCTTTGAAATATTTACTGTTCAAGGTCTAAATTTAGGCAGCAACAGTGAATTTGGAAATGAAAAGCCATATATTCAAGATATACTTGGGAAATAAAATTGAAATGATGTGATGATTAAATTTGGGTGTGGGTGTTTAAGGCAAGACAATCCCTAACCCCAGCAGCACTGTTTGTGTGCCCACCCTGGGCCCATGGTTCAGCCAAGTGGTACACAGCCTGGGTTTTAGTGACCCCCAACTCTAACCCAGGGAATGGCAAATTCACCTATTTTTGTGAATTTTTGCTGGAACCAGCCACTGTTATTAGTTTACACATTGTCTATGATTGATCTTGCATTATAGGAGTTGAGTTAGGTAGTTGCAACAGAAAGCATATGGTATCCATGGTATTCAAAGCTTAAAGTGCTTACTGTTCGAACCTTCAGAAACAGCTTGCCAATCCTTGGTCTGTCCCCATGATCTGGGCCTACTTTTTCAGTGGACAACCTGCACAACTAAATGTTGTATCTCTGGGTTAAGAAGAGGAAGTAAGGATGATTTCCACATTTATGAATTAGGTGATCAAATGAGTGGATGGGAACACAAGTTGCAACAGAAATGCAAGTGGAAGTCAGAGAGTCGTCATAAAGATAGTGAATGTATTTTTAAATATATTGAGCTAAAAATGTCTGTGGAATCTAATGATACAGCTGTGTACTGAAAAGTTGGACATACGGCTTAAGGTTCAGGGGAAAAGTCGTATTAGAAATATACAATTGGAAAGCAAAACTGTAGTAAAATCCCTAGCGTGTGGCTAAAACCACAAGGGTGTCATTTGAAAGAATCTGCAAAGTGCAGTGAGAAGAAAGCCTAGATTAGCACACAGGGGCATAGTCACGTGGCGAGCAGAACTGAATCCAGCAATGCCGATCAGAAAGACAGCTACAGAAGTTCAGTCAGCCAGAACAGGGTGACCCTTTAGAAGTCAAGACGTCAGAGGATTTCACAGAAGTAGGGAATCATCAGCAGTTCAAACGCATCATTAGAAAGTTACAGTAAGATTGCCCCCTTTAAAAAACAAAACAAAACTATGAAGTCACTAATATATATTAGTTTATAAATTATACATGGCATAGTATAGTTTAGGTCAAGGTCCTGTAAGTAGGGTTCAAATTTTAATGTGTTCCTGAAGTGACAAAACCTAGAAAATGCAGTTTACTTCTTTAGGAGAGCAGCCATAAGGCATTAACACAGGGGGAAGCTGCATTTGAGAGTGATCTCCTTTGAGAATGAGAAAGGAGCAATTTGCAGTCTGCTGTGGCAAGAGGGAGAGACTGAAGCAAAGGTGTGAGGGGTGTGTGCAATGTAATTCAAGGCAGGAGGTCACGGAGGAAGGGAGGGAGGAGACTGGGAGCCCAGACGGAATGTCTGGCTTTGCAGGGGAGACGGTCTGGAGTGGGGAAGCGCTCGCTTTGTGTACCCAGTGTCTCAGCAAATGGGAGTGAAGATCAGGTTGCAGGACCTGAGACGTAAAAGTAATTGTAGAGGGGAACATAACAGGGCGCTAGAGCTAAACAAATACAAATAATATAGAAGGTACACTAAGAACCCCGGGAACTTTGAAAACTATAAATTTGGACAGGTGTTGTAAAGGAAAATAAAATCTCAGACCGCCTCCCCACCAACTCTTGTGCAAAAAGGAAGGTCAAGCCTGGAGGCTGTCAACGGAAAAAAGACCAAACTCTGTAAAATACTTCTAAAGAGATTCACTCTGAGCCAAATTTGAGGACCATGACCCCGAGCCACGCCTAAGAGGTCTTGAGCAGTGGACTCACTGTGGCTGCGTTACAGTTTGGTTTTATACATTTCAGGGAGAAAGGGGTTACAGGTAAATCATAAATCAATACGTGGGAGGCGTACATTGGTTTGGCCCGAAAAGGTGGGTCATCTCGAAGGGGGGGGTGGCTTACAGGTTATAGGTGGGTTTAAAGATTCTTTGGCCTGTAATTGGTTAAAGACATGAGGCTTGGTCTAAAGGCTTGGAATGTTTTAACATAAGGAGCTGTTATCAGAGATAAGCCATGTTACCTAGATTTGTTGAGTAAATTGAGGACCAGCAGGTTTGTCTTGCATCTCCTTAGACCTGTTAATGGGTTACAAAGGATGTTCCCAAGAAGGGGGCGGGGCATGATAAGACATGTCTGACCTTCCTCTTCATGGCAGACAATTTAGGTTTGGGATATCCCTTTGACCAAGAGGGGGTCCATTCAGTCAGCTGGTGGGGGGTGAGCCTTAAGATTTTATTTTAGTTCACAAGGCTGAGTCGTACAACACACCCTTCCCAGTGAGCAGCCAGCTCCCCAGGGAAGGCGCGAGGCCTCAGGCATCTACAGGGCTGCCCCCACAGATCATTCATAAGGAAGTTCCTTGCTGGCCTCCCCGAAACAAGGACATGCAGACTATAAATTGGAGTCTGCAGGCTGAGTCTAGCTGCTAACCCTACCGGGTGTTCAATTCCACACTAAGAAGGTTGATGACAGGTTTGTCTTCCCAGGCGCAGAACAGAGACAGGACAAGATCAATCATTCTTCCTGCCCCCAGAGACATCTGCGTAATTCATTCTTCCTTTAATCCCTTCTTCTCTCCAAACATCCACCTTATCTCGCGTGAAATGCACACTTCCTGGGCCTCCAGAGAATGTAGCCATTTGCCTGACTGCCCACCCCTCTCCTCTATCCCTTCCTGCGATCAGCGTAGATCCCCAAGCCACACAGGAGTCCCTCAGGGCAGGTCCTCTCTCCCACAGAACCTAGAACGAACCTGGGCCCAGGCTCCTTGTGAATTCTTAGCCTGGGTGCACCCAACCCTCTGCCCACAGGCTCGGACTTTATTCGATCTTCTCCTTTCTGTATTTGACCCTGCATCAGTTTGGGACAAATCAGGCACCCTGTACCGGCTTTCACAACAAATCAAATCGCACCCAGTATAATTTTTGTATTTTTACTGTAGGTTTGGGTGTTCACAGGGAGGAGACCGCGCCCCGCTGCCTTCCTCACGCATTCCTCACGCAGCGCCTCAGTCTACCGCGCTCCCCCTCTGGCCCCAGGAGAAACAGATTTATAAGCATGACGGTGTCATCTTCTCCAGCAAATCGCAGCTATAGGTGCAGAAGAGGAAATCTGATACATAAACTGGTACAAGTTTGGGGATTTGTAGCCTGGTGGCAGAGTGAGACTATTAGCAGGAACAGAGGCGGACAGATCTGTGGTGAGCTGAGCTGACTGTGAGTTGGGCGATCTGTTTGATGAACAAAATTCGAACGCAGTTACAGAAATCATGAGGTAGAAAATTCGCAATTAATTCTATAACAGAAAATCAAGAATGCACGGTCACGGCAGTATTCAGAAGAGCCCTGTAAAATGGGTTTTAAGAAAAGAAGCTGTAGCTAAATTATTACCTCTGCTTTTTCCTTCTTCGATGTCTGGATAAGGAATCACATTCCGAGCATTGAATTAAAGCCCCCTGGATCTGTGCTTCTCGGCTTGCATGGAAATCGTCAGTGCTTCCTTTTGCATCAAGCCAGGCTGCACTCTGTTCTTTAATATCTGCTTTTTCTTTTCCTTTAGATTTCTAGAAGAATGCTTTCTTTCCTCCTTTTGTAAACCCTCTTTCTTTTCAAAGATGTTCTAATGTTTGAACTTCTATATCACCCACAATTACAAGAAAACCGGGAGCTTTGAGATCATCTGGTCTAGCAGCCCCCAGTCTAGCAGCCTCAGCAGCACTTGAGAAATTTTTAGAAATTTTGGGCCCCAAAATTTTTAGAAATTTTAGATTTTTGGGCCCCACCCAACCCTACAGAATCAGCCACTCTGGAGTGGGGTCAGCATTATGTGCTTTAACAAGCCTTCCAACTAACATGATGCATCCTGAAGTTGAAAACCAAAGACACGGAGACCACATCTTGCAAGTAACCAAGAAGGGGAGAAAGGATTTTAAAGATATTCTATAATCCATTTAAAATGTACTCTGGGGCTAGGTGCTGTGGCTCAAGCCTGTAATCCGACCATTTTGGGAAGCTAAGGTGGGGAATTGCTTGAGGCTAGGAGTTCCAGATCATCCTGGGCCACACAGCAAGATCCCATCTCCATAAAACTAATTTTTTTTTTTTTTTTGAGACAGAGTCTCACTGTATTGCCTGGGCTAGAGAGCCGTGGTGTCAGCCTAGCTCACAGCAACCTCAAACTCCTGGGCTCAAGCGATCCTCCTGCCTCAGCCTCCCAAGTAGCTGGGACTACAGGCATGCGCCACCATGCCCGGCTCATTTTTTTTCTATATATTTTTAGTTGTCCAATTAATTTCTTTCTAATTTTAGTAGAGACGGGATCTCGCTCTTGCTCAGGCTGGTTTCGAACTCCTGAGCTCAAACAATCTGCCCTCATCGGACTCCCAGAGAGCTAAGATTACAGACGTGAGCCACCGTGCCCTACAAAACTAATTTTTAAAAAATTCGCTGGGTATGGCTGTGTGAGGCCAAGACACCTGGAAAAATAAGCTTGGAATCAACATTATCAGTGTGAAATTGAACAGACTTCAGTTTTAGGGGCTACACTTAGACTGCACACCTAAAGTTGTGATTGACATGTCCTTGTTTATAGAGGCCAGCAAAGAATTTCCTTATGAATGATCTGTGGGGGCAGTGCCCCCAGATGCCTGAGGACTTTGACCTTTCCTTGGGCAGCTGGCTGATGCACAATGTCAGTAACAGCTGCTCACTGGGAAGGGGATGTTGCATGACTCAGCCTCCAGGCCCGACCTTCCCTTTTGCTCAAGGAGTGGTCCTGAGAGTTTCATTTTCCTTTTCATAGGACAGTCAGAAGTCACAAAGTTTATAAAGTAGAAAATAAAAGTATCCTAATTCTCATCCTTGCATCCAGGAGTGATGAGTCTTGAATGCTCTTGTGTGGTTTTCCAGACATTTTATATGGCATATTTTCCACATGCACCATTACTAACTTGCTACCATTCTATTCTTTAAATTTACGTTTCGGTGGTTATTAATGAGTTTGAGAAACCTTTTCTTTTATTTTTTTTATGTAAGCATTTTCATGAATAATTTCCATGATGGCTGGGCTTGGTGGCTCACACCTGTAACCCCAGCACTTTGGGAGGCCAAGGCAGAACGATGTCTGAGGCCAGGAGTTCAAGTCCAGCTTGGGAAACATAGTGAGACTCCCATCTCTACAAAAAAATAATATTAAGAATTAAAAAAAAAAAATTGCCGTGCTGTAAAAAAGCTTCCCTTTTAGTACTTTCCATCGTTTTTGTAATGACATTAAAGGATATTTGGTTATAAGTAAAAGCAAGACTGCCTCCTGCAAGCAGAAGGTAAGTTAGATGATGCACACAGTAAAGAAAGCAGCATCAAAGCATCTGAAAGTGTAATGGGCACCATCCCAGAAGAAAATATTAACCATTAATATGTTTTGAAATTTTTTATACTAAGGGCCTTAGCACAATGGTTTTCTTAGCATACTTCATTATCCCGAGAGGCAAAATTAAAAGGAATGCCTTTACTTATCAGGCAAGTGGTTGGTACATAATTTGGTGCAGTTGTAACAAACCTCGCTAAGACAGCATTATGCAAGGCAGTTTTACAATTTTGCAAGCCAACAGGGCCTGCTGGGTCATGAGAATTAGTGAAATATCCTGGGTGTGAGACAAGAGGTGGATGGATGGGCACCGTGGCTGAATCTCAAGTCCACCTCTGTCTGTAGCATCTGGGTAGGTCAATTAGGCCAGAGCAACAGAGAAGCCCAGTGGCTCAGTTTGACAACAAAATTTCCTTGCTTTCTCACACTGCCTGTCAAGGGACAGGTGGTGGCTCTGTTCTTTGTCAGTGAACAGCCGCTGTCTGGAGCATTACTGGTTACTACGGCACAGGAAAAACAAAGAACGTAGTAGCTTCTTTTGCTTAGTCCAAGCAGCATAGTTTTTCTTGATTTGAGAGATCTTAGGAGGTGTGGCCGTCATTACAACTGCTCTCAAATATTCCATAGCTCTCCCTGTTTGTGCACCAGGTATGGCTGTGAGTACCTGCCCATGCAGTTAGATCCAACTATGTGACTTAGTTGGCCAATAAAACGTGAACAGACGAAAATCTTTCCTTATGCTTTGGTCATTGGGTTTTTCTGTGAGTGTTTGAAATACCCATTCCTAACACAGTAGTCAAATGAACCAGTATTTCATTTATGCTTCTGGGTTTTAAATCACGCTTAGAAGGTTCTTCCCATCCTAACATCATTTCTTTTAAAGTATTTCTAGTTTCACTGTTAATGCTTAAATCTATAATCCATCTACATTTGAATTGTATGTGCTATGAGTTAGGACATATTAATATTTCTCATTATTTCCATTTTAAACTAGAGAAGGTTTAAGTCCAGAGAGGTTAGACTTTCCTGAGGTTACACATCTGGTTCATGACCAGCTCAAACCTCTTCTGACTCAAAGTTCAGTGTGCTCCAAACCTCAGAGTAAGCACACAGAGAACGGTGGGCTGAGAGGATGGGCGTGGGGGCAAGAGAATAAAAAATTGAAACAACTTTAAATGTTTTTCTTTCCCTTATTCCCAAAAATCAGAAGACCCGGAAAGAAGTGAGATGGAAAGAAATAATAAAATCTTTGGCATTCCTTTCTATAAAAACAAATTTTCTGGTTTTTAAATTTTCTTTTTCTTTCTTTCTTCTTCTTTTTTTTTTTTTGCATATTGTAGGGGTGAGGGGAAACTTGCCCTTTTCCATGAAAGTTCGTTGAAAAATCAACTCACAGTTAAGATAGATTAATAATAGAAAGGTTTATTTACCATGTGCCTGGGGAGAATCACAGAGTGATTACTCTGTATCCCAGTGAAGTTCAGACAATTTTCTACAAACCTTTTAGAGGGAAAGGAGGGAAATGAGGAATACAGGTAAATCTGTTTAGGGATGATAATCCCGTGCTAGGGAGGGTGAATGGCGGGGGGACAGGTTGTCCTGTAACTTAACCTGAGGGACAGGTATTACGTTTTAAATGATCTGGATCGGGTCCACTTGCATTCGCAAATGTATCGAGGTAACAAGGGGAGGAAGGAAAGTCGGTTGCCCCCTCTGATCCTTTGCTGGGTCAGTCCGATTTGTGCAGGCGGAGGGCAAGCCCCCTCCAGTGCTTTGCTGACCTCAGAGGCCTGTAATTCAAAATACTCTCTATACCAAGGAGTCATATTTTGTGGTGGAATTTTCTGAACTCCCTAGAAGTTTCTCACACTGAAATCTGAGCCGCATATTTAGCCCCTGGCCACGCCATGCCGGCCACCACCTTGGGACTCTGCCAAGAGTCCCCATCAGCCAGAAGGCCGTCATCAGATGTGGCCTCCCAACCTCGGACTTCTCAGCCTTTATAACTGTAAGAAATAAATTCCTTCTCCTTACAAATTAAAAAGAAAAAAGCTGAGTCGGTAGCTGGAGAGAGAGATCAGGTTAGTAGCATAGTAACCAGAGATTTGAAAGTGAAGACAAGAACGTAGATTGGAACAAGAATAAACAAGTAGAAAAGAACAGATCTAAGCACGTTTCCCCACACCCCGTTAACCAGCCTCCCATTCTCCGTGCACAGAGGGGGATATTTATCTTGTCTTTTGAGAAGTGTAGACCACAGCATCCACCCGCCCTGAGTGGCAGGCGTCTTCGCCGATGATCACGCAAGCTCTTCCTTCTTGGGCTGTCAGGGCACCCGGGACACAGCAGTTTTCAAATACAGCAGAGGCCAGGCTGTGACGTCTGACTGAAGTGCCCCAGCGTTGGGGGGTGATGGCGGAGATGGGCCGGGGGCAGGGCGCAGGCAGCGGTGTGCGCCCAGCTCGCTCCCGAATTCTTTCTTGGGTGACGCCAAGGACCCATGTGGACCAAAAGTGACTCCCAGCATTGGGAGAACTTTCCTGTGTCACAATGACAAGGTGTCCTTTTAAGAGAAGACACAGACAGGTGGGGAAAAGACACAGACACAGAGAGGCCACGTGAAGGTGGAGGCAGAGGGTAGAGTGAGTTGCCACAAAGCCAAGAAACACCTGTGCCCCCAGGAGACGGACAAGGCAAATAAGGAATCTTCCCAGAGCCTTGGGAGGGGGCGTGGGGCGCAGAGCCCTGACTCTTTGCCCTCCTTTTCTCCCGCCCCCATGGCACATTGAAAATTTCTCCTTTCCTTCATTTTTGTGTTGAACACATCGACTGCCACATGAGTCGTATTTAACTCAGGCTGGTTTTGACCCGGGGGCCTTGTGAAGCAAAACCCTGCAGCTGGTTCGTGAAAATCTTACCTGTTGATGTTCTCATTGTTACAATTAATATCGACAATTTAATTCTAAAAACGCAGATTGCATTGCCTGTAACTAACGCACAGAAACCAATAAAAAATAACAAATTAGAAAGGATCATTTTGTTTTAATAAAACACCATGGCCCCAGGGAAAAAACTTTTTTTCTAGCGTGGCCGTCAACGTGTTAACCTGCTCCCAGTCCCTTCTGGGTTCTTCTCCTACCATGGCACCTTCCGCTCCGCAGCCAGCCCCGCTCTCAGCTGTGCCATCGTAGCCGTCTCCCCGCCCCCGCTCAGTCCGATTTCCAAGCACTGAGGCCAGGCAGGCTGCAGATCCTGAACGAATCATTCCGGATGGAGCTCTGGCATCAGGATTTTGTAAAACTCCCCAAGTAGTGCAGCCCACGAACCTCCACTCCAAGCAACCACGCGCTTAACATTCTGCCAGGAAACTCTTCAAATACCAGCACCGCATCGCTTGCCAGACATGCGAACTCCAGAGCCTGACATCGGGGACCTCCCAGTTCTGCTCCTGCTGTAACCTCCTTTCCTGCCAAAGTAATTTCCTTGCGATCTTCATGTCTAAAGAGAAATTACCCCTTTCCCCCTCAAAACACACGCACAGGCACACACAAGACACATGATCTGACAAAAGCTTTTCGTGGTACATTTACGGATACGAGTCTGTGAGGCACAGACTTGCCACACGGAAACACTGGAGCTTGGAAAGGTTTGAGCGTTTATGAAAACAGTGGAATAGAATAATCGAAATCAAGTCAGATCCCTCCCTTGAAGGCAGAATGTTGTTGTTTTTTTTTAATTTACTAGCTTGATCGTGTTTTCTTCAGCAAGACTTTCAAGCAAATTTTTATGATAAAAAACCAAAAGAGCATCTCTTTTGAAAGAGATGCCGCAAGAACATCTTTGAGGGCAGCCGACACAAGGGAACAGCAGCCCCCTCGACGGTGTCCTCACGCCGGAGGGAAGCAGAGGCCCCACCGTGGTTTCGCAATCTGCGGTTGCAGCACTGCCGTCGGGGGGGCTGCCCGCCGCGTCTCTCCTTGTTTGTGGCACAACCTGGGGAAGATTCTGACAAACCCCACCTCTTCCCAGAAAGGAAGATAAATAACGTTTTCACACAAATGAAAGAAAAATTAAAACTGAAACAAAGAACTACCTTTTGAGAGTTCTGGGGAATATTGCTAGAACAGAGTAGAACCAGTTTGTCAGGGACTTTTTTATGTGAGCAGAGGAAGGCAAAGTTCTTCTAAGGGGTCAGAATGTCAGGACAGCTTGATGCTGTTATTGTTTCTCACCTGGTTCCTGCGTTGATAACAAAGGGAACAGCAAAGAGAACTCCACAATTGCGGCCCTGTCTGATGTGTTCCTACTTTGTGATACTATTTTTCCTCAGCTCAGTGTGCATATTTAATCCTCATAAGACCAAGATGGACTATTGGCCCTTTCTTCCTTGTGAACTAGGCAGGATGAAAATATTCCCACATCAGGTTATACAGCCAGAATGGAGGTTTTATTGTTTGTGTGTGTTTTTTTTTTTTTGAGACACAGACTCACCATTTTGCCCTGGCTAGGGTGCCGTGGCATCGGCTTAGCTCACAGCAACCTCCAACTCCTGGGTTCAAGCAATTCTCCTGCCTCAGCCTCTCGAGTAGCTGGGACTACAGGCATGTGCCACTAAGCCCAGCTAATTTTTTTTCTGTATATATTTTTAATTGTCCAGCTAATTTCTTACGATTTTTAGTAGAGACGGGGTCTCACTCTTGCTCAGGCTTATCTAGAATTCCAAACCTCGAGTGTTCCTCCTGCCTCAGCCTCCCAGAGTGCTAGGATTACAGGCGTGAGCCACCGTGCCAGGCCTGTTTGTGTGTTTTTTGAGACAGAGTCTCGCGCTGTTGCCCGGGCTAGAGTGCTGTGGTGTCTTCATAGCTCACTGCAGCCTCCAACTCCTGGATTCAACAATCCTCCTGCCTCAGTCTCCTGAGTAGCTGGGACTACAGGCACGCACCACCACACCTGGTTAATTTTTCTCTTTTCTATAGAAACGGGGTCTCGCTCTTGCTCAGGCTGGTCTCGAACTCCAGAGCTCAAGTGATTCTCCTGCCTCAGCCTCCTAGAGTGCTAGAGTTACAGGCGTGAAGAGGGGAGCTTTTAACAAGCACTGGGCTGAGACTCAGGAGGACTGCTGTCTAGTCCTTGCGTGGGATTTATCAAAGTGCTTCCACGTTCACTGTCCACAGCAGTGCAGTGGAGGTGGCACCAGATCCCCATCCAACGAATGTGAAAACTAGGGGTAAGGAGCTAGTGATTCACTCAAGGTCACAAGAGCTAGTAAATGCAAATTAGGGCGATTGACACAATCTGGCTTTCCCAGGACTTTCCCAGTTTAGCACTGAAAGTCTTGCATCTCAGGACTCCATTCAGTGCGTGACACATGGGAACACTTGGTCACCCTAGTGAAACTGTCAGAGAACACAGTCCAGTACTCTGGACCACGACCCTGCTCTGCACAACACCTTCATTACGTCCATGCCCAAGTGACTTAAAGGTTTGTGACTTGGCTTAAAGCTAACAGCTCTCTACAGAGAACTTTGAAAGTAGCAAATACTTTGTATTGTCATTGATATCTCCGCAATAACACTTAGCAGTAAATAAATAGCAGAGCAGGTATTCAATAAAAGCTCATCGAATTCTAGACCATTCTTCATTGACCGTTAAATGGAAACTTAGGCTGGTTGGGGGAAGGCGGGGAGTTTATTCTGTTATTGCAGTGTCTGCGGGGTCACATCCCGAGACTGTTAACTGCGTGGTCTTGGCCCTTATTTAGGATGTGACAGAAAAATAGGTTCAGAGTCTTCAGGATTAGCTCTGCTTTTGCCACTAATAATGACTTTGGGCAAGTGGCCCAATGTAAAAAGAGGGAATTGGGACCAGATGGTTTGCAAAAACTCTTAGAGTTTTAGTATTCTAGGCCTCGGACTACATTCAATGAGAAAACTGTTGAAAAGGCCGGGCTAGTGAACCAGATTTGCATTCCAGGTTAATCTCTAAGTAGAGGTAAGAAAGAGGTACTGTTTATTATTCGTTCCTTCCTTTTCTCAGAAATTCTCCCCACCACTCCTGAAAGCACCCAAGATCCTTCACGTTCTCTTTTTTGCTCCCAGGAGAAAGTCAAGTTGGCAAATTTACACCAAAATGTTAGAGGTAGTGCCCCAGAGCAGTTTATGAATAAGCCCTCTTGGAAAAATTTGCATTACAAACACATATAAAGGATAGAATTTGGATAGAATTTGTAATAGAGAAATTCCAGCTGTTCTCTGTTGGAGGACCTTGCCTCTCACTAATACCTTACAGTATATAGGAGAACCGGCCTGGGAAGCGCAGTGCGGCTATCGCTGTGGCTCTTATATTTGTGCATATAATTTATCTTTATCCAGGTTCATTCTTTTTCTTGATAAATACAGATTTGCTTATAATTTTCCTGGCCTAACTGACAATCCAGTGAAAGAAACTGGCACAAAAGCCATACCATTTATATCCTCTGCTGTAGCTTGTCACTTTTCTCTCTCTCTTTTTTTTTTTTTTTTTTTGGAGACAGGATCTCACTCTATTGCCCGGGCTAGAGGGCGGCGGTGTCAACCTAGCTCACTGCAACCTCAAACCCGCGGTCTCAAGTGATCCTCTGCCTCAGCCTCCCGAGTAGCTGGGACTACAGGCGTGAGCCACCACATCCCGCTAATTTTTCTATTTTTGGTAGAGACGGGGCCTCACTCTTGCTCAGGCTGATCTCCAACTCCTGAGCTCAAGTGATCCTCCCCTCTTGGCCTCCCAAAGTGCTAGTTTTACAGGTGAGAGCCACCACGCCCGGCCTGGCAGTTCTCTTTTGTTGGTAATTATAACTCTATATGTGGCATCTTTATCAGGTTAATAACTTGGTATTAATATTGCATCTCTCTTAATAATCACATATATTTACAAAAATCCACTAAAGCAGCATCTCAAGAAACTTGTTTCTGACCTGGCGCAAGGCTCTATTCTTACCAGAGGATTTGGAAGGAGAAAGCCATACTCTTCGGAAATGTGATATCTTCCTAAGGACAATGGCAGTGTTGTGTTCACATCCTGTCTTGGAGGCTCCATTCTTTTGTTCGCAGTATCTGCTCTGAAGCTGCCACTGAACAGACGACGGCTCCAAATGTATCAAAGACTCAGTTTAAGGAAACTTCAAAACTGTGCCTTTCGGTTGCAGCTGGTTGTGCAGTGTCTCGGCCACGGGGGAGAACCTTGCCCTGAGGTTGAAGTCCAGACTGCCAGGAACTTTCTCTGAGACCAGGCTGAGTAAACAGTTAAAGACTGGCTGGGCCGGGGGAGCAGGGGACGCGTGAACTCACACCTGACGGGTACAATGCACACTGTCTGGGGAATGGGCACTCTTATAACTTACTCGAACGGAACACAAGCAATTTATGTAACCAAAATGTTTGTACCCCCATAATATTATGAAATAATAAAGAAAAATAAGTAAATAAAGGCTGGTGATTAAGACGAATAAACAAAACCAACTCTCTCTCTCTCTCTCTCTCTCTCTCTCTCTCTCACACACACACACACACACACACACAAAACCTCTCCTTTTCTTTCACACATGTACAATATGAGAAGATTGGTTTTAAACCCAGAGAAAAACATGTTCCACTTTGGAAAAGGGGAAATGAACTAGACCTTTGGACATGCTGATCAAACTTGTGCCCTGCCAGGAATCTGGTCCATGATGACTTTGACAACTGGGTCAGAATTATTCCAAAGGGAGTGAACTATTGTCGCTTCGGTGACTGATGTTGGAGGGCATATCAGAAGGTCAGAAGGGTTTGTGTATCATGTGAACAAAATAGTCTAAGATTATGATTTTACTTATTAAGAAACATTTAATAATTTTTTGAAATTTTTGATCATACTAAAGTAGCAAAGTAGAACATATATTTTTAAGTTTAACAAATGAGATGATAGATACCATCAAACTTGACAATAGCCTGAACAGATCATCAGATCCAACCCTTTACTTTTATCAAACAGACTGTGAACCTATTGCTGACAGGTAATTTTACTTAGGAAGTCGGTACTACCAGAGTTAACAGATCAGTGAGCTGAGACACACGCCTGTGAATAGCACCGTGAGTGTCACTCTGCTATTCATTAGCAGAGCGAGGGCTTGAGCGAAGGTGTCTCGATTTTCAAGCCCTTGCTCTGTTCACCAGAGCAGGCTGCTGGTCTGTCTGTCAAAGGGGCCATTGCAGTTGGAATTCACGCTAACGTAGAGCCTGGCATAATAATTTCCAGGTCATAGATCTGCACTGGGGACATTCCGAAGGCTGTGTCCTTTGCTCAGTGAAGGACCCTGAACTTAGGTCGTAAGGTTGTAAAAAAATTTATTTAGATGCTAATTTATCTATACACATCTCTCCTTCTTTCGTTTCTCTAAGATACTTAAAAAGCTAAAAGCAGACAGTGCTGTGATAACTCACCCAACAGTCCCTGGGGAGGTGTCCGTGTTGACGGCTGTGTGCCCAAAGCAGCCGGACTGATTGACAGCCCATTCTGAGGCTCCTAGGAGCCCTTCTCAATTACCCCCTACCCCCCAGCGAAGGCTCTGGCTCGGACTCCAGTACCATGCTGAATAAGGGTGCTAAGAGCCAACATCCTTGTCTTGTTCCAGTTCTTAGAAGAAAATATGACAACTTTTCCCCATTCAGTATGACGTTAGCAGTGGAGTCGTCATGTAGGCCTATACTGTATTGAGGTACATTCCTTCTACACTTAATTTGTTAAAAGAGTTTTTATCTTAACGGAAAAAAAAAAAAAACTATCCACTTCCCCTCAGCCCAATATCGAACCAATTCTGAAATTCGGTATCTTATGCCTCCGACATGCAATTTCTCAGACTTTGTATGTCTAACTACCGTCTCACCCTTCCCTTCGCTGTCAGATGGAAAGATATTTTCACCTGATACCCCAGGTATTTTTTATGCCAGTCCTATTTTTTCCTCCCATGCCCTCTGCACCCTCTCAAGAGTTTACTGTAACAGTAAAACCACAGAATCATGAAATATTAGAACTGGAAGGGACGTAGGAAATGATGTAGCTCAAAACTCTGACTAAACACGAGTAACCCAAGCATTATGGGAATTAAGTGACTTAGCAAGTGTCATCCTGGAAGTCGGCTCGGAGTCGGCCGCAATCCGCATTCCCCGTCCAGGACCCCCTGCTAGCCCACTCAGCCCTGCCAGATACGGATCTCTGTTCCGTCAGCCACTAGCGGTGTGGCCTTTTCATCAAGTGGCTTAGAATTCTGAGCCTCCTCTGTCCCCACATCTGCCGGAGATAAGTGATGTTCACCCCAGAGACATTATGTGATGACTGAATGAGAAACTATCAATGAGCACCTAACATATAACAGTGAAGCTTATTTTTTTCATGTTGTTTTCTCCTCATTCTGGAAATCCTTCATAGGATGCATTTCTGTGTCCTTTCCTGTTGTTCTGACTGTGTCTTTTCTGTTTTAGGTCATTGACTCCTTTTTATATTTCAGTCCTGGATGTATAGATATTTGCAGAGCAATTACGATGATTTCTCTACCTCAGTGTTCTTGTATTTCCATCTGATCCCAACCACCAGTTCTCCCCCCAGGTCCCCGCGTCTGCATATTCAGTCTTGGCTTTTCCTGCTCTCAAAGTCCAGACCCATGTTACTTGTGGGTCTGTAAATATCTCAGGTCCTGCTGCAACCGGCTTCCAGAGCTCCTAGCAGGCAACGAAATAAAGTCCAACTTTTCTTGGTCTGGCATCTGATCATGCCCATGATCTGACTCCTAAACACCTTTCCCTCAAAAGTGATTTGCTGCTTCTGACATCGGCTCTGTTACTGAAAACTTGGCCACTTGTCCACGAGCCCGAATAACGAGGACAAGCGGTTTGAGGAGGAAGGAAAGAGAGAGTCTACTTTGCCGGCAAAGGAGAAAGTATGGTAGACCTTCTCATCTCCAAACGGCAAATTTCCTGAACCCAGGAAGACATGCAGAGCTTTTAAAGGGAGGGTTCTCAGCTTCAGGCAATTACTGTGGTTATCTTTTCCAATTGTCCCATCTCTGCTAAGACAGAGCCTGCGAACTCCAGCAGCTGCCCATCTGGGGGCTGGCGCCACCTGGGAGTTTTAACCAAAGACTTAACCTGCCGCAGCGATGCCGGCCAGAATACGGTTCCCAAAAGGAGTGGGGGAAGTCTTAAGGAAATGGAAAATCTCTTTGCCGATCCCTCTGCTACATCTTGATTCGTAATATCTCCTCTTCCAAAAAAATATTGACTGTCGCCACATCTAAACTCCACTTACTTTTTTTTAAGTTTTTCTTTTCATTTTAATTTTTAATCGATACATATTAATAACATGTAATGATCAAACCAGGATAATAGGCATCCTCATCGCCGCAGACATTTCTCATTTCTTTGTGTTGGGAATGAGAGTGTTACCAGAGGCCGGGGGTGGGGTGGGACAGGTGGGTTAATTGGTGCAAAATTATAGTTAAAGTAGAAGAAATAAGTTCTAGTGTTCTACAGCGCAGTACAGTGACTGTGGATAACAATAATTTATTGCACATATATTTGCAAATAGATAGAAGAGAGGATTAGAGTGTTCCCATCAACTTCACCTATCTTTAACGATCTCAGTACCACGAACCATTTTCCAGAAGGAGTCTTTCTTGCTGCAAACTTCTGCAATCAATTTGTACCTCATTCACACCTCATGTCAGGTTCTACCTGGTTTGACTATTACTCATATTTTCCATTTTGTCTTTCCTATTAGATTATAAGCGCCTGGAACGCACATCTAACCCAATTTTGTATTTTCCTTTAGCAGCAAGCCCAGTGTCTGGCACTCAGTAAATATTTGTTGAATGAATGATCTCTGGGAGTCTCATTATGGACCCCATATTTTTCGAACTGGGGTCTTGATGTCAGTTAGAACTTTGGATTGGTCTCTGTTGGCCACTTCACTCCTAGGAACTTGCCTGGCAGTAAGGAACACAGGGCCACGCCCTGCATGAAGCATTGTCTGACATCTTTCCTATTTATTAAGAGGAAGTTGGTTAGGATGTAATTGTGCTCAGAAACTTCCTTTCCTAACAGGAGGGCTGGGAGTTTCAGAGTCCTGGGGTCCACGTTCAGCTTTCCTATAAATCACAGTGCCGTCAGTGCATAACAAGGGCTCTATTTCTTTTATGTATTTTTATTTGTTTTTTTTGAGACAGAGTCTCACTCTGTTGGCTGGGCTCGAGTGCCGTGGCATAAGCCTAGCTCACAGCAACCTCAAACTCCTGGACTCAAGTGATCCGCCCGCCTCGGCCTCCCAGAGTGCTAGGATTACAGGCGTGAGCCAACACACCCAGCCTCCATTTCTTTTAAATTGGGTATCAGGGCCTTTTGGAAATGGACCAAGGGATAATTAGAAAAGGAAGAAGCATGTTCACAATTGAAATTTTGGG
>CAUYSK010121944.1:0-76637 GCA_963575035.1 Avahi laniger | reverse complement strand
AAAAAAAAAACAAAACTCATTTACGTAGTTTATAATTTCAGCTAAACTGTTAGTAGCCAGCTTCAGAGGAAGGGTGGAATCACCTGCCAAGGGCTTATACTTCACACTGTTTTCAGGAAGACCTAACGTATGAGAGTAATGTCTCAGAAACTGGTTTTCTGGCCCTAACTTTTGTGTAGTCCTCTGTGGGGTCATTATCTATCTGAGTTACCACCACGTTTCTTTGACCCAAACACTGTTTATTCCTGGAGACAAACTCTACTGTAACTGTAGGAACATGACTCACAGGGGTAGAGGGCTGCAGAGTCAACCATTAGGGATGCTTTCCTTGCAGTAACCATCAATAGAGCCGTGCTCTACATAATAGAAGATTGCTTTCAGCATTTAACTATATATTCAGGACATATTTCCAGGTTAAATTCCTCATTCTTTTTAGTGACTGCACAGTATTCCATTCTATGGCTGTATTATGATGTGTTTAATTACTTCCTGGTGGATTCTTAAGTTATTTGCAGTATTATGCTATTGTAAACAGACTTTTGACTTAATATTCTTTTTTTTTTTATATTTTTTATTATTCCAAGGTATTGTGAGGGTACAAACATTCTAGTTACACTTTATTTCTTTGCCTCACCCATTGACTTAATATTCTTGACATCAGTTTTATAGAATAGATTCTTAAAAATATGGTTGCAGTGTTATTAAATATGCACATTTTTTAATAATTTATGCTCCCATAGACAATATAGAATAATGTCTGTTTTCTCACTTTTAAATCAATCCTAACCTTTTAAATTATGTCAAACTGATATACACAAAAAAAGTATCTATTATTTTGACTTGAATTGCATCCATTATAAAAATTTTCTCCTATATTTGTTTCTACTATGATTACCTTTACATTTTCCTCAATATTTGTTTCTATTATAATTATATTTCACATTTACATTTTAAGCAATCTTCCATTTACTATAAAATAGGTGTGATATAACGATGCAACTCTTCTTTGTCATATGACAGCTAATTGTCTCAATACCATTTATTGAATAAAACATCTTTTCCCACTGATATGAAATGCCATATTTATCATTTACAGATTCTAATATATACTTACATTATGTTCTGAGCTTTATTTTAGTCTAATACTCTATTTCTCCATTATTGTATCCATACTAGACTTTATATTCACAATAATAGGGAAATACATTTAAATATCTGGTTGACCGCATACTTTCTAATTATTCTTTTTCAAAATTTTCCTACTTTTGTGTTCACTTGTTAGATTCCAAAAAGAAAAAAAATGAGCCAAGCTTTTGATTGGAATGGCATTAAATTTATCTAATAATTGGAAAAGGATTTATATTTAAATAAGATTAAGTCTTTACCATTTGTGAAAATGATATATTTCTCCCTATCTGTCTTTTTGTAAGACTATATGGGCTTCTTCTGATACTTTTATTTCTTTCTTGTTAAATTTATACCCAAGTAACTACCAAATTTTGTTACCAATGTGAATTAGAGTTTTTTATTTTTATTTTCCAACTTTCTTATATTTCTTATTCATATATAAATTTATATTTGTATATTTTCTTATGGAGCCACTTATGGAACATACTAGTTCTAAAATGACTTTGGTTATTTCTTTTTGACTGCATAGGTATAAAATTGTATCATCTGCAAATGATAATAGTTTATTCTCTTCTTTTCCAAAAAAAAATTAATTAATTAGTGAACTCTTTTCCAAAATTTGTTACATGAGCTAAACTCTTCAAACTATTGGTGAAATTCAGTCATGCCTGTCAGGCTCCTGGCTTATTGGGGACGATTTTAGTATAACCTTTTAATATTTCCTGTTTTCGATAAGTGTATTTATGATATTTAGAAAATTATTTGTTTTTCTTCCTATATTAGAGGCATTTTTTTGAATTAGAAATATCTGACGTATTTTATCATTTTTTTTTCCCTAAGAGACTAATAATAATCCTACATTAGCTGAGGAAATATGTCTGACCTGGTCTGGATACTTTTTCTTTTTTTTATTATTCTTTTTAAATTATTATTTCAAAATATTACGGAGGTACGAATGTTTTCGATTACATGGATCACTTTTGTTATACTTGAGTCAGGGTCAGAAGTGTGCCCATCACCCAGAAAGTGTTCATTGTACCCATTAGGTAGGCTTTTGCTCATCCCCTTCTTCTCCTCCCCACTGCTTGATTTCCAATGACTTATACTTCCCCCTCTGCACATGTGTGCTCATTAGTTGGTTCCAATTTAATAGAGAGTACATGTGAGGTTTGTTTTTCTATTCTTTAGATACTTCACTTAGGAAAATCGTCTACAGTTCCATTCAAATTGTGCAAAAGGCATTAATTTATCTTTCCTCGTAGTTCAGTAGTATTCCATAGTATATGTATAGCACATTTTGTTAATTCCTTCATGAAAATTCTTAAAACAGTTTGTAAGTGTGCCTTTCTCCCTGCATCCACATCAACATCTATTGTTTTTGGAATTTTTAATAAAAGCCATTTTAACTGGGGTGAGGTGATACCTCATTGTGGTTTTAATTTGCATTTTCCTAATGACTAGTGACATTTAGTATTTTTCATATGTTTATTGGTCATTTGTCTAACTTCTTTTGAAAAGCTTCTGTTCATGTCTTTTTCTCACTATTTAATGGGATTGTTTGTTTTTTTCATGCTGATTTGCACGAGTTCTTTGTAGTTTCTGGTTATTAGCCCTTTATCAGAGGTACACCTTCAGAATATTTTCTCCCATTCTGTAGGTTGTCTGTTTACTCTGTTGATTATTTCCTTAGCTGTGAAGAAGACTTTTAATTCAATCAAATACCATTTATTTACTTTTGTTGTAGCTGTGATTGCCGTTGGTGTCCTTTCATAAATTCTTTGCCTACGCCTATGTTTAGAAGAGTTTTTCCAACATTTTCTTCTAGAATTCTTAAGATTTCATGCCTTCTGTTTATGTGTTTTATGCATCTTTATTTAATTTTTATGAGTGGTCAGAGATATTGATCCTGTTTCAGTCTTCTACATGTGGTTATCGAATTTTCCCCACACCATTTATTGAATAGGGCTTGTTTTCCCCATTGTATGTTGTCTGCTTTGTCAAAGATCAGTTGGCTATATGTTGATGGTTTTATATCAGGATTCTCTGTTCTGTTCGATTGTTCTATGTTTCTATTTTTGTGCCAGTATCACGCTGTTTGGATTACTATAGACTTGTAGTGTAGATTGAAGTCTGATAATGTGATCCCTCCAGATTTGTTCCTTTTGTTTAAGATTGCTTTGGCTATTTGGGCTCTTTTCTGGTTCCAAGTGAAGAGTAAAATTATTTTTTCTAGATCTGTGAAATATGACACAGATTTTTTTATTTATTTTTTTTATTTCAGAATAATACACAGTGAAAAATGTTTAGGTTATATATGTTGCCTTTGTCCCACCCAAGTAGGAGCTACCAATGTGTTCATCCCCCAGATGGTGTGCACTCCACCCATTAGGTGTGAATATACCTACCCTTTCTTCTCCCCTCCCACCTGCCTGACACCTGATGAATGTTACTACCATGTGCACGTAAGTCTGTTATCCATTGTGAATTGATTTTTGTGAGAGATAAGAGTTGTGGATCCTGTTTCAGTCTTCTACTTGTGGCTATCCAATTTTTTTTGATGGAGATTACACTGACTCTGTAAATCACTTTGGGTAGTATGGACATTTTAACAATGTTGATTCAAGTGATCCGTGAGCATGATATGTTTTTCCATTTGTATCATTTGCAATTTCTTTCTTCAGTGTTCATAGTTCTCCTTGTAGAGATCTTTCACCTCCTTGGTTAAGTATATTCCTGGATATTTTATTTTCCTTGTGGCAATTGTGAATGGCATTGTGCCTTTGATTTGACTCTCAGCTTGATCGTTATTGGTGTGTGGATTCTTTTTCTATGTGCCTTGTATTTCTCTTGTCCCATGTGGTCTTCCATGGGAAGTCTGCTATTTACTTTTTTTATTATTATTAACTTGTTTATGCTTATGTCTTCACTGGAGCAAATAAAATACAGAATCTTTTTTAACAATTTCATTTAGAACACTTATTAAATGATTTTGTTCCAATTTCACCAAATGCTCTCTGTGGCCATGTGGTTCTATGACTCTCTTCTTTCATGAACTAGTCTTTAATATGGGTCTATGTTCTCTTTGGCAACTTTGTTCTCTGTGGTAGCAGAAACATCAGTGGCAACAGGGGAGGAGGAACATTTTACATCTTCTTTTACAGGAAAAGACACTTCTTTCCTGGAGTCCAAAATGAAAATAAATTACCCACTGTGTAGAAATGTGGAAGGTATGATATTTTCAATGAAACACCATTAAATAGTCTCCTGATAGTCATGGTTTTGGGTGTTACCACTTACAATACCATAAGGGTTACATTTCCATGAGATTTTGAATAATTTAGCAATAAAATACAAATTGTTTTTTCTGTAATGTCTAACTTTATTTTGCACTGTTTACACTTTAGCATTTTATTAGTGTTGAGGGATGGCATCCAGGATATTTGCATATTTATTTCTGCCATTTTCAGAAAAAAAGAAAGAATGGAAGTGACTTGGGCATATCAAGGAAATTGGCATTGTGGATGATTACAGTTATGATCCTCAAGTTAATTCTTAAAAACGGGACCTTTTCACACTAAAATAAAACTGGATAATTGACATGTTTCTGTGTATTTTCCTTTCTAACAATAGGTCCTACCAGTAAGGACTCTAATGCATGACATTTTATCCTTTCCTTGCTATGTGAAATAGTTCTAAATTTGCTATCTATCTTCCCTTGACCTTTTACCATGCTAACTGTTTTGTTTTTCTCATAACTAAGATTGCCCCATTCTCACAACCCTTCTTTATTTACTAAACTTTTTAATTTGGTTGCCATTCTCTGAATTTCTTCCAGTTTCTCTATGTATTTCAACAAAAAACTCTAACCTGAGTTCTGAGGGCTTTTAAAATGCCAACTAGGGCAGAACAATTACCTCACTTGTTTTTACATGTAATAGTCTTACTAACAACAGTCCAATTCAGTGTTTATTTTTCCGGCAAGATTATTTATTATTGACTTATCCTTTCTATTTCTTTCCTTATAACCTTGAGGGCAATGCATAATGAACAGAAAATAAAATTTAAAGTATGGGGCAGAGATTGGGGGGCAAAGGAAGGTGGTATTATAGTTTCTCAAAATTAGCTTAGCGTCTGTGATATTTGCTAGGCAAATAAACTTTGGGTATTAAATCAACAATATATTGACAATTACACAAAATTTGAATGTCACCCTGCCTCTATCATACTTCAGCAATGATGTAAATAGGATCACATGAAATCTTCTTATTGCCGAGCTATCATAATTTTGATTTAGTTTCTACAGACAGTGTTCTGGCTTTTATTTTTACCCTTCCAACTAATCACCTCATCTTATCATTTTATGTTTACTCTAGTTACAAGTCCATGCTTCCTGGCCATAAGTATGCATTTAAAGATATTTCGTATTATTTTGTAGTTTATAAAAAGAAATTTCATGTATGTAATCTCACTTGATTACAGCCTTATGGAGTATGCAGAAAAGAAATTCTTAGCTCCATTTTATTTTATTTATTTTAATTTTTATTATTTCAGCGTATTACAGAGGTACAAATGTTTAGGTTACATATATTGCCCTTGCCCCACCAGAGCCAGAGCTTCAAGCGTGTCCATCTCCCAGACAGTGCACACTGCACCCGTTAGGTGTGTATATACCCATTCCCTCCTCCCCCCTTCCATCTGCTCGACACCCAATGAATGTTAGTGCCATATGTGCACTTAAGTGTTGATCAGTTAAAACCAATTTGATGGTGAGTATATGTGGTGCTTGTTTTTCCATTCTTGGGATATTTCACTTAGTAGAATGGGTTCTAGCTCTACCAGGATAATACAAGAGGTGCTATATCACCATTGTTTTTGTGGCTGAGTAGAACTCCATGATATACATGTACCACATTTCATTAATCCACTCATGTATTGATGGGCACTTGGGTTGTTTCCACATCTTTGCAATTGTGAATTGGGCTGCTATAAGCATTCTAGTGCAGATGTCTTTTTTATAGAATGTCTTTTGTTCCTTTGGGTAGATGTCCAGTGGCTCCAATGACTTCAGGAGCTGTCTAATGGGTTAGGAAATGTGGCTAATCACTTGGATAGCCATTAGTAGAACTCGGGCTAGCACACAGGTCTTTGGACTCCTGGTCCCTTTGCTCATTCAAGTACACAACTCTACAAGAAAAGTTCAGCTATGTAACTCTGTTTGTCTTAGAGTATGCTGCAACATATTGATGGCAGTACTCAAAAGTAAATGGAATAAGAATGGGACACAGAAGTTAAGAAAGAACGAATAAAGAAAGTCAAGGAAGAAGACAGAGGGAGCAGAGTGTCATGCAAGTTGCTGATGGGCATCAGTGGTACCATTGTCATAGGTCACCAATCCAAATGTAATAAATAAATTTGTTTGAGCCATTTAGTACTGATCATGTGAAAGATGCCAGTAGGGACATATATAGGTATCTGTTATTTATGTAACTTACATTTCCAATGTGTCTATGTGATTTGTGTTTGTAATAATAACAGAATTAACCACTGCTACAATAAAACCTTCACTCTAAGCCAAGGACCTCAGAAACTACATCTATTTCTTTCTCAGGAAGAGGCAAAGGGCCTCACACACTTACCTCACTGCTACCATGAGAGTTGCTCCCTTCCCTGGGACTGCCCAGAGTGCTGTTCTGCAATTGAACCCTTGCCATGTGGCTTCATTGCTATACAATAGCCACTGCCCCTGTTGTCTTTCAATTTAGTTGTATCAGTGCAGATGTCACAAACTTGGGATCAAAAGGAAAGTCATGACTTACTTATATCAATTATAATTCTTATGTTTAAAAGTTTCAACAGATCTGAGTTAAAAAAGTAAAAGTAAAATGCAAAGATTTCCTAGAGGTAAGTTTTAAAATGCAGTAACAGAAACTATAGGTGTTTGAACTTTTCTCCTATTTCTGCTTGACTTTTGACCTACGATGATTCCATCAGAATATTCCGGAATTGTGAATGCATCTAACCCATGTTTTTAGTACTAGCATTTTAGCTTTGAGTAAGTTATAATTATGGGACACATTCATATACAGCAGGGACTCATCCTCCCTGTGCCATTCTGGCTTCCTTTTCTGGCTCATTGCCACTCACTCCTGTGGCCGAGACCCAAAGACCTGGGAACAGGAGAAATACACTATCAGTTCTCATCATGCCTTCCTTTTTGCTGCTCTTAGCTGAGAGCACCTGAAAAATAACAAGCGGGTTAACAGCCATTTAATTGAACTGAGGAAAAAGAGAAATCCAAATGGACACAGTGTTCCTGCTTTAAACTGATTCAGTTCAATCCAATACTTATTTTTGAAAGCATGCTCTGTGACAGGCACAAGGCAGGTAGAAATGAATACGGATTTGCTTCAGAGGAGGTAGATGCCTACGATGTATTATGATAAAGGGACATTCAGTTGTATTTACAAATAAGCCATCTTTCTGGGGAGGCCATCATCACCCCAAGGGGGGGGGATCACTCATCCATCTGCATTTGACCTCTCAGCCCCATTCCTATTTTAGAAGGTGGCATGAGAGTCTGTGCGTAACTTCATAGGGGGCACCAGGAGAACCTATGGGCGGTGGACTGTTCTAACCCTCTTTCATTTTCGGAATGACTGACAGCCAGTTGCAATAAAGATAATAAAAGACTAACCCTCTTAAGTTGTAGACTGGCAAGGGACTATCTTACTAGTAAGTAGAAAAACCCACTTTCTTGTATCAGCAGCAAACCTGCATTGAAAGCTGTCATGCAATAAAACATCCATGCCAACCAGGGAACACAGTAAGTAGACAGAAAAGTTATTGAGATAATATTGTGGTATTGAACTACACGAGAGATAATAGCATTGATTTACCCCAGAAGGATATTGTAAATAATAGCCAATTAATTGTTGCAGAAACTTTGAAAATAAGTCAATGAAAATCAGGGAGACAGATCAGGTGACTCAATGAATTTGTTCAGCTTTTTAGAAAATCTTACCAAGTCTCCTGTGATCAGAATGAATAGCATATGTGCAGATCTGCCTGCCAGAGGCCTTGAGACTATTGTGACGTGAGGGTAGGCTCTTCTGAAGTGCCTGTGCTTCCTTCTTTGCTCATTACTGAAACCTCAAACACAGCAGAGCTGACAAATAGAAAGACACCTGTAAAAAACTCAGGGGACAAAATTATCCTTCAATGGTTGTTTTGCTTGAGGAAACAACCAAAAGTCTCTGGTGATGAGGCGAAAGTCTATAATTTTGGATGAGTGTCCATGAAGAATCTGTTTTTCTGTCTCCTGCATTGCACTCTTGCAATTCTCCTTTTCCTTTTCTCAAGATGGAAACAGCACTCATTGGCTTCTCTGACCCTCCATTTCTCCTCTCATTCCTGTAGTCCTGTTGAAAAAATGACATCTTTATATAAAAGAACAAGTATTTGCCACAGAAGAACAATATTTTTCTTTCTCAGAATTATAGAGACAAGAAGTTAGGTTACCAAAATCCTTCAACTGAGTTTTATTTGAAAGAACCATAAAGAATATACTCCTTTATGAATACTTTGGATTGGTGACATGGAGGTGAGTCTTTAATGAGAGTTTTCATCCTTCTTTACTCTCATCTCTTTGAGTTCCTAGAGAGCATTCAGAAGCCTAAGCATTTCTCCTCCTGGTTGAGGTTGTTTTTAGGACATGATAAAGTCATAAAGCTGTCGTTGCAAACAAATAAAAAATGATAGCACCTTCGAGGACATGTGTGCATCTGAGGGAAGATTTTGAGGGTTCAAAATTATTACCCCTCAATTTTATTCAACTCCCAACCAGTATACTAGTATACTCACTTTCTGGGCAATTTAGAATGACTGAAAATAATTTTACAGTGCTTATTATTGTCCCCACACTTATAATGATGACAACTTATACACATTGAATGCTTACTATGTGCATCTGTATTACCTCATTTAATGCTCACCACAAACCTGTGTGGTGGATCATTTTTATATCCCTCGTTTGACTGGCAAGTTGGCTATCCCTTTACCTCACACTTTCATGATCACCAATCCTACTGATTCTACTTCCAGTAAACAATTGGAACAACGCACTTAGCTCCAGATCCAGGGTGGACATGCTAGTTTAAGTCTCTATCATTCCTCATTTTAGTCTCGTGCAATAATGGTTTATCTTTTCATTCTGACTCCCATTTAATCGACCTAGTAGCCAGAATTACCTTTTAAAATGCACACAGAATCATATTGCTCCTCTGTGTAAAATTCTTGTCTGCAAAGTTCTGTGGGAGTTGAATCACCATGTCCTGCCTGCTCTGACCTTGCTGCCTACCTCTGCAGTCTCACCTTTTATGCCTACCTTTCCTTGCTCACTCCACTCAAACTTCATGCTAATTTTTCCCTTCCAGAGTATACATAATTTCGTTCATCTGCACACATGCTGTTTATACACAGGCTGCCTGAAGCACTCCCTCAGAATTTGCCTGGCTACTCCTACTGCTCATTTAGGTCTCTGATAAAATATTACTTCTCAAAGTTTCCCCAACTCACTCATCCGAACTAGGTTCTTTTGTTCTATGTTCTCATAGCAGTGTTTATATCCATTTCTGTATCTATATTTTTCCATGTCATATTCTGTTTTTTATCTTCATGGGTAGATTTTTGTTTCAGAGTCTCATTGATTAGTATGTAGGCTTGCACTTTTCATACATTCTTTTTCACTGTAAGTTCAAAATCACTTAACATTTCATTAAATGGCAGAAACCATTACTATTATGTTTGTAGTAATACCTCCTAAGCCTAGCATAATGCCTGGCTCATCAAAAACAATAAATAAATAGCTTTTGAATGAATGGGAATTAACTTTAACAAGATCACAAAGCAGTAAGTGGTGGAACCAAAACTTGAATCCAGATATGTGTCTGATTCCAAAAGCCGTGCTTTTTTAAAAAGAATGCCAAAAAAGCCAGGCTGATGCAATTACTGTGGAATGTGTATACAAATGGGCCTTACACATACCTCATTTGTCTTTGTGAATCAAGGATGTGCTATATATATTTTTGTGGATGTTGTATCTTGGTGAAATGCCTTAAAATTTACTGAGAGCTAAAAGATGTGAGCACCAAAGGCCATTATGAGAACTTATAGATGTGTTTTTGCTAAAGGAGAGGTACTGATCATTTATCATTCTACTGTCTGCCTCCTCATATCACATTATCAGAAACTCAAGAGTGAAAAGAAATCCCTGGGATCATAAGACAAAATACTGCCCAGCAAAGTTTCTGTTTCAGAGAATTGAATGGCACTTCCCTGTCACAGCAAGAGAAGACTTAGAGACATGGATTTATGCAGACTCTTTGGGGAGCTGTCCTGTGGCCTCCAAGGTTCATTTGCAGTCTTGTATCAGAGGGGTCTGCAAAGGAGCCTTAGCAGGATGACATGTGGCAATGCTGTGGCCCAGCCACTGTGAAGAAGGGTGCCCCAGGAGGCTCTCCCCGTGGTTTCACAATGGCCCATTTCATTCAACATACAAAAGAAAGAGCAGAATCATTTTTTAATTAGCTTTTATTCTCAAGTTATCAATGGTAACTCAATTATTTATTTATCCATGTGCTGGCAGATAATTCCCAACATCATTTACTGAATCGAAGTAATGCAATTCCAAGGTACATTTGCCCAGCGATTTAATGTTTCTCTTTATGGTTATAAATTTAATATATGATAATTTAGTGTTTTTTTTTTTTTAGACAGAGTCTCTCTGTGTTGCCCTGCTGTGACATCATCATAGCTTACTGCAACCTCAAACTCCTGGGCTCAAGTGATCATCCTGCCTCAGTCCCCCAAGGAGCTGGGACTACAGATGCACCATCATTCCCTTTAATTTTTTTCTATTTTTGGTAGAGACAGGGTCTCACTCTTGCTCAGGCTGGTCTCAAACTCCTAACCTCAAGCAATTCTCCTACCTCAGCCTCCCAGATTACAGACGTGAGTCACTGTGCCCAGCCCAGAATATTTGGAAAGTATTGAAAAGGTAAATATTATTTTAAAAATTTCCAAGCCTATGAATATCCACAATTAATATTTTGGTGGATATATGTATATATGGGCACATGCATTTCAACACTCACATATACTCCTACCATACAATTAAAAAAACTGGGGCTTCCATCTTCTACAGAACATGGAAGGAAATTTTAGGCTACCAAGACAAAGGGTTTCTCATGCCTTTTGTTCCATGTCAAGTGCAATGTTTAATCTCTATGCAGAAATTATCTGAACTTCTCCCAGTTCTCCATTGGACAGAAGGAATTTCATTGGTTAGAGCAGTGCCCTTCCCCAAAGCTAGCTGTCTTCACGTACCAGCTGATAGGATGACAGAGTGGCTTGTGTATAGCTGAGCCCTTTAGGGACTACCAGGCTAGTGCCTAGAAAGAGTCAAGATTGTGAGACCATTTGTGAAACCAAGTTATAACTCACTGTTGCCATTATTTTGTAGTCACAAGACTCTTCCTTTATTCTTAAAAAATATACTTACCAAACAGAGCAGACAAGATAGATTTTCAACCAAGATCGGAACAAACAAGAGGATTTTAGCAAGTGATATGAAGATGCTGCTCATTTTCTCAGTGCAGGTATACAGCTTATATTTCCCCAAATCTAAAACTGCCTTATCGTGTCTTGCTATGACAAACTTGTCTTATATCTACCTTGAGAAAATAAAGACAACAAAAATGCTGACAACAATTTATAAAGAACATTTTATCAAATTTAATTCTCGTGATCTACCTAAGGTTTCATAGCATATTAGTTTGCTTGGACTACCTTTATAAAGTACCACAGACTAGGTGTCTTAAACAATAGAAATTTATTTTCTCACAGTTCTGGAGGCTAGAAGTCTGAAATCAAGGTGTTGGAAAGGTGATTTCATCTTGAGGCCTCTCTTCATGGTTTATAGGTGGCTGTGTTCTTCCCTTGTCTTCATGTGACATTCCCTCTGTACGTATCTGTGTCTTAATCTCCTTTTCTTATATGGAAGAAGGCAGTCATGTTGGATTAAGGCCCACCTAATGACCTCATTTTAATTTAATATCTTTTTTAAAACCCTATCTTCACACATGGTGACATTCTGAGCTACTGGAGGTGAGGACTCCAACATATGAATTTGAGGGGAGACACAATTCAACCCGTAACACAGAGATAGTGAACTAAGTGAGGTTTAAAAAGATCATTTGCATGACTCCAAAATCCAGAATTTATTTTCACCTTGCCAAAGCTGCTTCTGTGTTATTAATTCTCTTCTCCACTACCTTCATTCCATCTCATTAAGCAGCTCCACTTGCCACCATCCCAAGGTTCTGCTAGTTGCTAGTAAGATTTTGAAGAAATTAAAGTCCTTGAGAAGATGGTATAGACAAGCTGTAAGGAAAAGAGGTGACAGGGAGTGAAATGATTGAAATGCAAATTATAAATGTAAGATTAGTAATCTGTAAAAAAAATTAGTTATTGAATGAACAGGAATTATTTGCAAATAACGGCCAGATTAATTGGAATTCTTTTCAACTAGTGAAATTTAGTTTAAGGGGAAAACAAGAGAGAATCCCTAGGTCTATCTAGTCATCGTCTCATTTGTTCTTCACTGTAACCCTGCTAGGTGAACAAAGTTTCTTTATTTTTATCCTTTTAGAGAATAAGGGGTTAAAGCTCAAAGGGTTTGTGTAACTTGCCCAAGTAGTGGAACTAGGACTCCAACCCACTTCTTTTGATTCTGAGTACAGTGATCTTTTGCTTGTACTGGCTGCCTCCCCATTCAGAGTACCCACAGGAAGCCATGTGAAGTTCTGTAGGTAGTTTGTAGATTCACCACAGGATGTGCTCTCAAAGAACTTCCTTTGTGAAAGATCAAACTATCATACTCCTCACCCTCCTCACTATGCCCCTGCCGAAGCCCACGACAGGCACACAAATGGATATACATATCCACACTCACAAAGTCCTATCTTATATTATACCTTTATGCATTTTTCTGATAGTGGGACTTACACAGAGAGGTGGGCAACTCACTGCTACACAGTATGATTGGAAGTTCACAAGCTCACATCTGCCCTAAAATAATGTCTCCACCTGTCTGCCAAGATGCCATACCTTCCCTTAGCTGATTCTAACACTTCATCTATAAGGGAGATAGAATTGGTAATAATGTGGCTCAATTGTTTCTATAACAGTGCCTTTCACTAGGGAGTTATGAAATCAATTGCATGGGTCAAGAACAGCATTTCAAATATGAAGTAGAATAAAATAAAATTGCAAATATCAGAGAGCACTGCATGACATTAGAGGAAATATTGTGTCGTGAAACTTTTCTTTCCATTTTTTTCTCTGTATATGTGGGAGCTCACATACTGGATCCTTATTTTTAAAAAATGTATTTCTTAGTGGATGGTGGTGAAAAAAAGGTTGAAAAACAATCCTTTAAAAATAGCTCTTTATACTTTGTGATTTGAGGATTCTTTTGATAATGTGATAAAAGTTATGGTTCTTCTCTCAAGATAAAAAGCACAGAAATCTATATTCCTATGTCTTGGGTACAGTTTTAAAGGGCGTATAGACCATATGAATCTCATCCACTGAGGTCAAATTAAAGACACTTGCTCTAACTAAAATGACATGCATTCCCTGGAAAAGGGAGAGAAATGGCCCTAGAGATCTTCTGTGCTCTTTTCCTCAACATTTAAATATTTTAGCCTGAATGCCTTTAGCATTTTAAAGCTAAGAGTCTAGCCTAAAAAGGATAAGAATGTGAGATATTAGCAACATCTGGTTAATAACTTTTTATTGAATACAATAAAGCTCGGCATACAAGGATGTTCAAACCATACCATACTAACTCCACCAAACTTATGCTTCAAAGAGGAAGAAAGGCAGTAAACAACTAAATAACAAATGAACAAGGTGATTTCAGGTAGGGTTATGTGTTATAAAGGAATTAATTAGAATGATGAAATAGAGACAACTGGAGAGCAGGTGGGACGGGCTAAGAAAGGTACCATATTTTGTTTTAAATTGGGAGTCAGGGAATGCATTTTTATTAGATTGGACTGCTATACCATTATCTGTGGCCATGCCTCCTCTACTGTAGTGTCTTGCACCTATCAGTGTTTTACAGTATTTCAACACTTCATGAATATTTATGATGGTAATTTTATTTAATTTTTTTCAGAATTGATGGAGAAAATATCCTGGCTAAGAGTATAGATTCTGGCATCAAATTGCGTAAGCTTGAATCCTTGCTCTGATCTTTACTAGTAATGCGGTTGTGGGCAAGTTGCTTAATATTGTTGACTTTCAGTTTCTTCAGGCTTATCTCTAAAATGGGGCAAATGACATTACCTACGTGATTAGACTGTTATGAGGAGTAAATAGGCTAATGAATGTGAAGAGCTTGTGTATTACATTTTCTGATGTGCACTCCATAACTCAGTGGCTTTGAATAACAGCTATTTTATAATATATTTCACAATTTTATGAGTAGACAGATCTCAAAGGGGAAAGTTCTTGTACTTCATCCTTCTGGTTCATCAACTAAAGTCACTTTGTGGCATTTAGCCGATAGATGAGCTAGTTGGGAGGGTCTAAATGGCTTCACCCACATACCTGGCATGTGTATGTACGACGGGAAGGCTAGAAAGGTTGACCAGGGCTCCTACGGGGGACCCCTTCAGCAAATTCTCTCAAGATAAGCAGATTTCTTACATGGAGGCTCAGGGATCCAAGAGACTGTTCTAAGAAGAAAGAAATAGAAGCTGCTAGCTTCCTAGTGACTAGGTCCAGAAACTAACACAGAGACACTTTGCCATGTTTAACTGGTCAAAGCTTTTTGAGAACCAACCTAGATTCAGGAAGGAGTAATAGATCCCATCTCTCCATGGGAGAAAAATAAAAAAAATTACAGCCATCTTTAACCTGCCGTACTATCCACAGCACCTGGAAAGTACTAGATAAGTCTAAGCTACAGACTTATCTATATTATATCTTTGTTTTACCTTTCAAAAATTCTTGTTGTAAGTTTATTCCAGATTGGCATAGCAAAATCAATCTTAAGCTTTGCTTTTTCTCTACCTAACTTTTAAAATAACCTTCATCAATAGGTGACAGTTGGAGATTTAAAAATCCACCCTACCAAGCCATTGAGTATTAATTGTGGGAACTTCCCACTCACAATAGCAACCGTTTTTGTTTATGCCACAAGTCATACAGAACTTGGTTTCAGTTTATTCTTTGGTAACCCCTAATCCCACTAATATCACCACACGGTTGTGTGTGTTTCCTCTCCGCAAACCAAAGACTTAGCAAAAAGGTGCTGAGTACATTAAAATTCTTAGTAAACAAGAAAATTTTCCTTGACGTATATACTACTTGACTGAACCCCAGATTGTTACATCTTTCTCTCCCCAGTACCAACAAAATCTTTCAAAAAGAACAGAAACACAAAGCCACACAAAAAGTTGGACAAGTTCACATTTTAAAATTTCTTGGTAAAAGACTGATGATTGTATGACATTAATCTAAACAGACATTTCCTGTAACTGCTTATGCCCCATAAGGAATCAGCAGCTTAATGGGGGCTCTGTGTTCTTATCTATTGGTGTGGCTGTCTAAATGAATATTTATTTGCTTTGGCCAACTCTGCCTGTGCTCATTTTTTATTTAATTTTTTCTAGATTTAATACTGTCCTGAGGTACACAAGTGCTCCTTTTCGTTTGTGAAGCTCAAGGTCAATTTAAAGGCAACTCCCTGGAGAAGTGAGCATTTGTGACTGGGTCATCTATTTCCCTGAATCTGTAACAGCTTTTGAGATATATGTAAGGAGGAGAAAACAGATAAGCCAAATTGGTTTTTGAGACGAGGGGCACCTACAAATGGAGCACTATTGACCACGAAAGTGTAGCATAACAGTATTTATTTGGGGAAAAGATCCATTTGATCATTTTATCCTCTAGCTTGAGGCTAAAATGTCTATGTCTTTTTCTTTAAAAAGTACATTATAATGTAAACCATTCCACCCTCTTCATCCACACCCACACCCACCCAGCCCCAGTTCTATCTATTAAACAAATTCTGTTTTGAGGTCATTATTTTCCCCAAGTTTCCCAGAATTACCACTCCTCCCTCCCAAAACTGTTTTAATTCGTGTAGCAAGGCTACTCCAGGGGAATATTTGCTAGCGGGAGTATTGATTCAGTAATGGAGTTGCAGTTCAATTGTGGTGACAAGAAGTCTGATGCCTTATGTTTTTTTTTTTTCCCCCCTTTAAGGATGATCAAGATATTTAGACTCCAGAGGGTAAAATTTGCACGTGAAATCACCTGATTTTACTTGTGACATTACTTTTTACTGCTTAGGCAATACACTTGCCTTAGCAGTCTGCTCGAAGTTCACACATTTGCACCTTTTAAACAGTTTTCAAAAAGAAGGCTGTCATTCCGTCTCTGGGAAAGAAAAAATGCATTCTCACAAGTGGCAAGTTGATATTCCCCGGAGATCACCAGTCTTTTCAGGTGTGACATTATTCCTATATCCTACTGGACTCTTATGGACTTTATCTGAAGCACAGTGCGGTGAAAGGAGAACTAATTAGCAGGCAGGAGGCCTGGCTTTGATGCTCTCCCCTGCTCTTCACTAGCTGCTGATGCTGGACCAGGCACTTAACCTTTCTGGGGGTCCTCTTCCTCTGCCATTTAAAGCAAGCATAGGAACTGCATGATCTCATGGATTCCTTTCAATTCAAAAAGGCAAACAAATATATAATAAGCTCAAAATATTTAGCTTTGGTATGAATTTGGAATGGACAATGTCAAAGGAAATGCTTTAAATCTTTTTTGTTTTAATGCATACCTTAATGTTGGTTTAAATAACTCATTTATTTCATCTGGACTTTTTCATCCAAAATGGGTCCTATTCTCTGTGCTTCTGATTAGATACTCTGAGAAGCTAATAGAGGGTGTTGAGCTGATTTCCGAGTTTCAGTCACCTTTACCCCACACAGCTGCATTTCTAATCAGACATGTTCACAGTTCTATTTCTGGCAGCAACCTACTTGGCTACAGGGTTTGCACAATTCCTCTCTCACTCTCTCTTTTTTCTCAATACAGCTCTTTCCCAGGACATGTAAACTCTGTGTTAATTATTTTGGCTGTTAGCTAAGAAAGAAGAAAAGTTCACATTTGCTAAATCAAGAATGACGGAGTGGATTCAGAAGTGCTCTCCCTACAAAGAGGTTTACATTCTGCAGCTAATGCAGACTCTCTTTGCTTCAGTGTGTTGCTCACAAATATCGATTAATCATTTCTCTTTATTAGCTTATGTCCTCCTGGTGGTATAATGCATTTGACTTTCCTTCTGTCTTCTAGGAGAGTGGTGTGTTATAAACCTGGGCAGATAATGTCAGCAAAAGGATTCTAGAGACTTCAAGAGGTGGGGAAAGAGATAATTAATGTCAGTCTCCTCTACTAAAAAGTAAATGTTAGAGAGGGTGGCTTTCTTTTTCCCCCACATCCTTTAAAACCTTTCACTGTGAGTATGTGATCCATAGTGAGGCAGAAGACACTGTGGTGAAGTCATTCAGTTCAAGAGTCTAACCCTTCTTTTAACTCCATAGTACTTTCTAGACACAGTTTTCTGTGCCTTTCATACAGAAAAGGAGGACCCCAGGCCTATTCTAAGACCTGCACAGCTGTCAGAGAAATATTGGTGTATAGGCAAAGGAGAGATTTTGGTTGAGGTCTTTCCCACTAACTACCTAAGGACTGGGTATTTTTAGGTGCAAAGGAGAGAATTAAGCTGCCTTTTTTATGTCCCAGTTGATAAACATAGTTTTAACAGTCAGAACTCTCTGGCTGTAAGCATGAACAGAAATTGAGTTAGATTATACATAAAAGGTGCTTCACAGGACCAGGAACTGAGACGTTACAAGGACTCCGGACATTATCTCTCTGTGCATCAGTTTTCTTCTCATATCACACACTGGCATTTGCTACTCAGTTAACACCATGGGGAACATAGTCACCTCACAAAATGTTTTATTTCAAGAAAACAGAGCATACCAAGTTTAGGGTCTTTTAGTCTCAATCCTAAATTCAGCAGGGAAGGATTTTATTGTCTCAGTCCATGTCAGATGAGTACTCTTCACTGAATTAACTGTGGTAAGGGAGTTTGGTAAAGGAAACACGTACCTTGCTGTCAGGAATACCCTCCCACCTCTCTACCACTATGAATGAGGGAAGCCAGTCAAGTATAAGCGCCTAAAGGACCTTTGATCATTGTCAAAGACCTGACCTTTCATAGTCACACCTCCAAAAGTGAAACCCAATGTATGCTCTCAATCGATCTGCCTTTTATGTGTTTGTTAAGAGGGTTTTTTCCTTTGTGCCAAAATAGGAAGTAAGTCCCAAAGCTGAGGACAAGATATTCTTTGACTTTTAGACACTATTTATTGACTTTTCACTGTAGAAGAGAGGGATTTTGCTCCCTCTGACACCCAACATCCTACCACGCCAACACACATACCTAGTCTCTTCCCCTGTTCCCACATTTATTTATACACACCACTCTCACATAGCACATTTCCTATGCCTACCCTAAAGTTATATCACAATTTTGGATAGAACAATAATTAGTGTTTGTGTTATGAATATTAAATATTATTTACGTAGAACCATATAAAATATTGTATAAACCAGAATAGGCTAATCCATAATATATCAATTAACAACACCAGAATCTCAGTGGTTTTTGGCCATGCAAAGTTTGCTCCATTCTCCAGGGCATTTCTCCTTTATGCATGAACCCAGCCCAACCCAATTATTGGCTGTACCAGCTCAATAATAATCTCTAAGGCAAAAGAGAGAGAGAATCTAGGGGCTTTTCATTGCTTCAGATCAGAATTGATTGTCACTCCTGCTCACACTTAATTGGCTCACACTATTCACGTGGCCTTGTCTAATTGAAAGGATATTGGGATGTGGAATTTTCAGGAAGGAAAAGAATGAGATATTGGTGATGTCAACTACATGTGAAATTACTTTTTTTTTACGTGTTTTAAAAAAATTTCCTGAAGTTCATATAATACTTGTCTTATTGTTTAGTTTGCCTGTATAGAATATGAGAATTTTCATCCACTTGACCATATCTCTCCTTTAGCATTTTGACAAGCTCCTATCTGGACCAGGTTTTTTCCATATTAGTTTTACAGTTGCTTTCCTGTGATTCTTTTCACCTCTCACTTTGAGTTGATCCCATATAGTCCCCTCTTTTGGTTTTATGTCCTTATGCTGAGGGACCATGTTCTCTCATGATTTCCTAAGAAGGGTACGTTGGAGGTAAATTGTTCAATAACTTGCATGTCTAAAAATATATATATCCATTTTTATTTCTAAAAGTATCTTTATTTTACTTCATTTTATTTTTGCTTTCAGTTTAGCTAGATATACAAACCTAGTTTGGAAATAATTTTCTCACAGAATTTTAAAGGCATTGTTTTGTTTTCTTGTAGTTCCTGCTTTTGTGGAGAAGGTTAATTTTTATTCTAATTTTTTAATGTCACCTTTTTTTTTTTTTACTTCTGGAACTTTAGTAGAATTTTTCTTTGTTTCCAGTATTCTACTTAATGTGTGTATTTTTCATTCATTGTGTTGACCATTCAATGGGCCTTTCAAACTGAATGATCCTCCAATTCAGGAAATGTTATTGAAACAAAATGTTTTAATTTAATGTTTTCTCTGTTAGCCTTTTGATATAATCTATTTTGTTGATAATGTACCTCCCATACTTGTCCTATAATTTTCCTATCTTTTGTATTTTATATGTAGTTTTAAAAATATTATTTTTTAATACTTTTATTTCATTTTTAATTTTACTCTAATATTTTAAGTTTAAAATGTCTCTTTCTTATCCTATGGTTATTCTTTTTGTAGAGTTGACTGTTCTTTCTTCATGGATAAAATAGCTTCTATTTTTTCTCTGAGAATATAAATAATATTTTTTCTCCCATATCCCTGCATAAATTCTGTTTGCTTCAAGTTGGCTTGTTTGAGTTTGTATTCCATGTTACAAACTTTCCTTAGGTATCTGGTGAATTGGGGATATATATTTATAAATAAGGATTGGCCAATAAAAAATTGATTAAAATGTTTGTATGTATGTGTGAGTTATTGATTATAGGTTTAATTATAAAGTGTTCTTGTTAGGCTGTCCCACTGGGAATCCCAAATCAACATGTTTAGATCTTTTCCTGTGAGTAGTTCAGATTCTCCAGATAAAAATCTTCTCTTGCCTTGATGGTATAAGTCTGGGTACCAGCATCCTTGGAGTTGGGAAGGAAAATAGGACAGGAGTTTCAATATAAATGTGCAAACTTTTACATAATTTCCATGTTTTCAGTATGGAATACCTGTTTCATAGGCTTGTATTGGTATCTTCCAATTTTTAAAATCTCTGTGTCTGCTTCTAACAAGTTAAATCTCTGGTCTTCTGCAAGGATGGAAGTAGCACAGATCTTTGGTTGAGGATTGTGGAAGAGGAAATCTCGAAGTCCAAGTGCTTCTCAAATAGACTTTCAACCAGTTCTCCTATTCTTAGTTCACTTGTACTTCTACAAGCAAATGGTCTCCTCCATTCATGAGTTTTTGGAGAATTCATGGAGCAAATTGAATTGTTTTTCCAATTTATTCATTGCTAGTTTAGGATTTAGCTTCCTGGGGTTTCTAAATCATTTATTGCTTGTTTTGCCTTCCCATATTTTGTGGCTGTCATTTTTCTTTTTCATATACTGTTTTTAGTGTGAGTTTAAGCTTTAAAAACTCTTATATTGTCACTTAGGAATTTTATTGAAAAAATTTTCAAACATTAACAAAAGTTAAGATAATAGTACAATAAACTTCCATATACTCATCACTCAGGTTCAACAAATTCCAAAATATCGCCAATTTGTTTTTCTCTACTACTCCCCTTCCTCTCCTCCTCCTCCAACTTTCCACTAGAATATATTAAGACAAATCCTGGACTCATATAATTTCATTTGTAAATAATCCTCATGTTAATCTAACAGATAAGGACTTAAAAGCATGATTACAAAACAACAACCAACAGAATTAACAGTAATTATCAAATATGATCTAATGCCCAAATCCATTGCAATTCTCTCTGTCACAAAAAGTTGTCTTTTTCCATTTTTTTTTTTATTTGTTCTTCTTTTTTCTCTTTAATAAAAATCTTCATACTTTCTGGTTGATTGGCAAGCAAGTGTTGTTGACCCATATCAACCATGAGGAAATACGACTGCTCTGTCTCTACTCATTTCTGAGGAGAAACGTTGGCATAGGTAGGCATGACCACATGTCCATGATAACTTTAGATAGTCTTTGTTTAAGCCTTTTATCCAAAAAAAATTACTGACAATGCCCCCAGTTGTGCTCAGAAGTGTCCTAGTTTGGACACCAATTATGTGGTCACCTTAGGCATGGGGATAGGTCCTACCACCAAAGGAGCAAGCACATAAGAAATTGGAATCCTTTAATTATTTTCTGTACAGTTCTCAGATCCTGGAAAGGTCTTACTTTAAAAAAAATGGGTTCATAAGGATTCACTCTTCCTTCTGTTAACCCTACCGTATTTGATGGGGTGGGCAGTTGATAGCCAAGTAACTGCTTCATATTGGATGTAGCTGGTTCTTGAGGTATGGTTCAATTTCTTCAGCCCAGAACTTAAGTCCTGGCATGGAATTCTCATTCTATATCTCTGTACCTCAGACATTCCACTTGGGTGCAGTTGTGAGATTCAGTAATTTGGAGGTAACATGATTTCTGGTACAACTGTTTTTGTCATTCTTTAATTACTTACCTGGACATCTCTCTGTGGCTTGCTCCATCTCCCAGACCCTATGCCTTTTGTTTTGTTTGTGATTTACTGCTTTAAAACGTCAACTATTTTGAGCTCTTCATTGTCTGTATGGGATTTATAGCTCCTCAACTTTGCTAGATTTCATTATCAATCTGTTCCCATTTGCTTTATAATATCTTCCAAGAATTCTTTGCTTTTCTGGTTTGTGGTAGTGTACCACCTGGCTTTCAAGTGCTATTAGGGATTTATTTTTATCATTTTACTTATTGTGTCATTAGAAAATGGATTTGAAGAAGCAGGGAAGATAGTCTCAAGAATGTTTGGTAAGCCATCTTTAATGAGAGCCTCTATGCTTTTTAAAATTATTATTACAGGAAAATCTACCGACTATGATAACAGATTTGCATAGTCACACATAACCTGTAACTGTTAAAATCTCTGACCCAAGGAAAAAGAAATGAGTTTATTCTCTACGATTTTTTTCTGATTCTTTTTAAAAATTTTTTTTTTTGCTTTCTCTAATCTGCTGTTAAACCTATTCAGTGAATTCTTTATTTTGATTTTCTTTTTTAAGTTTTTTTGTCTAAAATTTCCATTTCCAATTTGATGATTTAGTGAACTAGGATCATGCCACTGCACTCCAGTCTGGGAAACAGAATGAGACCTTATCTCATAAAAATAAATAAATAAAATAATAAATTAAACTAAATTAAATTAAATTTCCATTTCCAAATGTCCAATTTCTATTAATGAAATTCTTTATTTTTAATACAGTTTCTCTTTCTCTACTGAGATTTCTTATTTTGTAATCCTCTCACTTAATCCTCCTGAGTAGTTGGGACTATAGACACACACCACTGCACATGGCTGTATTTCACATTTTTATAAGCATAATTTCCTTTACACCCTTGAGCACAGTTATGATGTCTGTTTTAAAATCCTTGTCAGTTAATTCCAACATCTGGTTCATGCTGGAGTTCATCTTCATTGATTATCTTTTCTCTTGAGTTAGGGTCACATTTGCCTATTTCTTCGTATGTGTAGTAATTTGGGTCATATCTTTGATATTATAAATAGTACTTTGTAGAGAATCTGGATTTTGTCATGTTCCTGTGAAGATTATTGAATTTTTTATATTGGTAGGAAATAAACTCTGAAATTGCAGGTTGTTCTTTTATTCTTTGCTAAAGGCTGCCCCATGTATGCAGAGCCAGACTTTTGGGAAGAGTTTATGCACAAAATTCGGGACATTTTCTCAGTGGCTCTCATCTTCATGGGATTCCCCCAACCCCTAACACACATAGATACCCAATTTCCATCTGCTGGGGTTTCCCTGTACTCAAGCTAATAAGACTGTTCGGTATTTGTTCAGTTTTTTTTTTTGTTTGTTTGTTTGTTTTTTCTTTTTTAGAGATGTGGTCTGGCTTGGAGTGCAGTAGCTATTCACAGGCATGGTCATGCATAACACCCTGCATCTCTACAATTATAAGGAGCAGTTCTATCAGAAAATGAGAATTCTACTCCTGGAAAGACAGATAAAACTGATATGATTCAGGAAAATGCAAATAAAAATGGTAATGAATTGTCGCTACATACACGCACCAGATAGTTAAATAAGAGACTGATATTACCAAACGTTGACAAGGATGTAGAGCAACTAGAACTTCTTTACCAGAAGGTAGGAATAAAAACTGATACAACCATCAGGAAAACTGGCATTATGTAATAAATTTGAGCACACACAAACTCTATGACCCAGAAATTTCACTTTTAAGTTTATATTCAACTTAAATGCATATATAGGTGCAACAAAAGACTTTTAAGAGAATAATCCTCACTCTATTTTCAGTAGCCCCATATTGGAAACAACCATCAACAGAAAAATCTATAAATAAATTATAAATACCCATACATTAGTATATATAGTATATACATATTATACAACAATAAAAATGGCAAATTGCTACTACATGCAACAGAGATCAATCTCATAAAAGTTACATAAAATCAGACACAAAAGAGTATATATTATATGATAATGGAGAATATTTAAAAGGAAGCAAAATTAATCAATGGCTTTAGATGCCAGGACAGTGATTACCTTTGGGGAAAGGACGGAGGTTGAGTAATTGGAAGGAGAACAATGTTAGATTTCAGGTGCTGACCATGTTCTGTTTTATGACTTCATGGGGATTTCATGGATGTGTTTACTTTTCGATAATTCATGAAGTGGTACACTGATTCATGCATATATACAATACTTCAATTAACATGTTTCAAAAGAAATTTTAAAAATCCCATTATATCCAATATATATGAACCAACCCAGTCTCTAAATTATTAAATTTCTCTATGAGTAATATTAATACTCTTTATTTGCATGATTGTCAACAATATTCAGAGCATTCTAAAGTAAATTATTTCATTTAGCTTCATGGCATCACAATGAAGTATTCTGCAGTTAATTTTAGACTTGTTGAAAAAACTGGAATAATTCTTTCCAAGACTTTCCCTTTGCCATTTGTGGCAAGTGACAAGAGCTGGGCTTGGAACCCAAAGCAATTGAGTCTTCATATAGCTTTCTTTCACTGTACTTACTGGGCTCCATCTTGTACTCTCAGGACCTTGGATAGATGTTTTTTGTTCTTACATTCTGTTTCATCAGAGTATTTCTGTCTCACAGCTACATTAAGAAACCAGTCTAGCCAATTTATTAGTGAATGTATCTTTATTACATTTTAAAAGAAGCTTCTCTAAAATTTTTCTCACCCACAGGTGAGATCAGGCACCATGGCAGTTGGATCACAATTGTTTGGAATATTTTGTTTTTTGACTATGTTACCTTCAGATATGTGGCCTTAAGATCACACTGTAATAGCTAGTAATTATGCTTATATTTATATTCAGGTTTCTTTAAGGGGAACCAATAATTTACACATGAATACATATATTATTCTGAATCCTAAAAGTTTTTTGAGCTCTCCCATGCCAAAAGCACAAAGTACAGGGCTAGAGAAGTGGAAAGAGGTCAAACGTAGAGACAGCCCTAGTCTGCCAGCCACAGATATCCTTGGATGTTAAAGCACCATTGTCCAGCGAAATTGAAGTTCAACTACCTGATAGGAGGTGGAGTAGGGAGAGCAGAGGGAACACATGCCCTAACTTGAGATGAGGCTGGGAATGCTTACGAGCTGGGAGGAGAAGGGGGAGGTAAAACTGAGAATGCAGGGAAGGGCAAATTACATTAATTTTAAAGCTGAGGATTATACTCACACAAACAACTAGGCAATCTTCCCATTATCAAGAAGACAAAGTCCATGCTCTTTTCTTCTATTCCATGTTTGTTGTTATTTAAGCTCCAAATTGTTCCTTTGTGTCTTAATTTCCACTTTAAGATTTTCCTTCATCCTCCTCGTCCGTTATCTTCATGCGAATGACATGTCCTTGCTCTGGCTGTATTTGCTGCACACTCTTGAGGAATTTTTGAATTTAACCTCCAGAGAGGGGCTTAAAGACCCCAAGTTAAACTATTACCTAAGATGATCAAAACCAAGAGATGCATGATTAGGCACTGTTTTGCCTTGTTTATGTTTGTCTCTTCCTCATTTAAAATTGTTTGGGAATCATGGTTTTTATAAAAAGAAAAATGAATAAGCAGTTTTATAATGCTTTCTAAATTCTGTAAATATGAAAGACTTCTCAATGGAAATATAATACAGTTTGTAACATTCAAATTTAATGCCCATATGCTTCAGTCAGATTAATGACATAACCAGGGAAATAGTCTACAAACTAAGAATCCATTCCACCTAAAATGGTACCTGAACCTTATGTTATCCACAGTATAATTTTAACTATTTTAATAAGGAACATTTTCCCCAATCAACCTCTGCTACTCTGAAGACGTGATATAATTTTTTGAGTAAATAATGTTTATACTAAAGTGCAATATTTATTCTCAAATGCATATTTAAGTCTTAACGTAGTGTTTTTAGTTTGATTAAATGTGAATTTCTCATACTGAGTGCTAGATTAAGATATAAATATGTAAGCTTTTCCTCTTTTTTCTCCCTTAACATTTTCTTCTTCCACATTAAAGTACACAAAGGCAGTTAATTATAATGCGTGAATGGACCATAATGACTCAAAACATGAGAAATTCAAACTACTCACTCAATTTACTTTTCTATTCCAATATAAATCAATTTTATTTTAGTATTATCTGTAGAGATTGTAGATAAAGAGAAAAGGAATGAAAACTGAAACTCCTGAGCCATATCTACCTCCAAAAACTTTGTCAATGCCTACAGCCTCAGAATCCTAATTTCCTTGGAAGTGCCCAGCTGGTCGGTGGGTTTTTGTGCCTAATTCAGGCCAGGAGTACACAGAAAAAAGATAAGACAGTGAATTTTGCTCTATTTAGCTCTGTCAGTAGAGAAACTGTGGCAGACAGAATCAGTAGGGAAAAAATTAGACAAGTTTATCTTTTAAAACTTATTTTCATTATAAAATAATGCATGTTCACAAAGCAAAATAGTTTAAACAAGAAGAGAAATATCCATAATCCTATGTCCTAGAAAACCACTATTAATATTTTATTTCTGTGTAGGTTCTTCCCTGTATATGCATGCATACAGTGTATACGTGTGTGTATTTCATATATGCACATATATTGTATATGTATGTATAAGGTCTGTCTGGAAAGTATCCAGTCATGCAATATGGAAAATAGAGACATTTACTGAAGAAGATACAGGATACAAGAAACACTGCACATAGGACAATGACTCCTCAGTCCCCTTCAAAGTAGGCACCTTGGGACCTCACACAGTTATCCCAGTGTCTCTTACCCTAACCCATACATGTTCAACATTCTCAGGTGTTCTGCTTGTTGCAGGCCTTCCAGAACGTGGATCACTTTCAACAGATTCATGGCCATCTTTGAAGTGTTTGTGCCACACTTTTATTTGTATTACATGCATTGCATCATCCCCGAAAGCTTTCTGAATCATCCCAATTGTTTCTGTGTAGGAATGTTCAAGCTTAATGCAAAATTTGATGCAGATTTATTGCTCTGCTTGCTCGGTCATTTTGAATGCAACGGCCACAAAGTACACATGCTTGATCAATGGCTTCTAGCACCCCACTAACTGGTACAGTGAAGGTGTCATTGTTCATGCATGCACATTCCAGTCTACTCTCCTTGGCTGCAAGGTTACATAGATGTCACGCAAACTATTCTAGTTATATTAACAATGGCAGGATATCTTCCGGACAGACCTCCTATTTGCATTCTCCCAACTGTATATTCTGTTTTATAATTTTTAAAAATTAATAATAAAGGATAAGTATATCCCAATGCTGTTATATATCAATACAATTGGAAAAAAAATGAGCACACCATTTCTCTATTGCATATTTTGGATGATTAAGCATTTACTGTATGTTGATTCTCTACTCAGTGCTAAGGTTACAATTTCTGTCCCAGAGAGCCATCAGTTTAAAAGAGAGATTTAGCAGACAATTTTGTAAGAGTGATAAGTTCTGTGGCAGAGGAATATCTAGGATGATATGGGAACACACGGCAATAAATTTATTAATAATTCATACTGAAATTAACCAGGATGTCTTTTCAGAAAAAATCAGTGTACAAAATAAGTCTTTAGGCCTGAGGAAGAGTTTCAGTAAAGGGAGTGGGTCTAGATGTGGAGAGGGTGTTGTGAACCAGTTCAAAAGGTAGAAGAGTAAAGCACATTAGAAAATGTGAAAGCAATCTCCCATCACCAGAGGATAGGGTAATGAGGGAGGCGGGGTGGAGTGATGAATGATAATGCCAGGTAGGAACAGATAATTAAAAATCAGTCTAAGTGTTTGAATTTCATTCAGAAAGTACTTGAGAACCATGGAAGGATTTTAAACTGGAAGTGGTGTAATCAGATTTACAATTTAAAATGCTCTACTGAGTAATCTAGTGAATGGATTGGAAAAGATGAGGGATGGAGTTACGGAGAGTAGTTGGAATGCCATTGATAATGATTCTGTGAGAGGAGATGAATGCACACATGCACTGAAGCAGAAGTAGTGGGAATGAAGGAGAGTGGGTCAACTTGAGATCTCTGTTTTGGCACTGATATTGATGGGACCGAGTGATAGTGTGTGTGAAGTATGAGGAAGAGGAAAGAGGCAAGGGTCATTTTGGGATTTATAATTTGGAGTCTAGATGGATGATGGAGCACTGCAGAGATTAAGCTTTTGGATGAATTTTGTTTCAAACAGGCTGAGTTTGAGATTCGTGTGGTACATTCAAAGTAAGTCATTGGATGTAAGGACTGGGCTGAACATTTAGAGTGGATTGGATGACAGATCAATGTCTCAACTTTGCTACACATAAGAATCAGCATTCTACAAATTTTGTTGCCCAGGCTACACTCCAAAACATTTAAATCAGAATTTCTGGGGCCAGACCCAAGCACTGACATTTCAAAAACTCCCTGGGAGTTCCACTGTGCATCCAAGACTGAGAGTCACTTTCCTAAAGAGATGGTATAGACCACTGGGTCTTATCCTTGGGTGTACAATAGAATCATTTGAAGTGCTTTAAAAATTCTCAAGATTCAGGCCATATCCTACAAGAATTAAATTGGAGTATATGGAGATAGAATCCAGATATCGGTCATTTTTATGCTAGCTGTATTGAGACATAATTCATCCTTTTAAAGTGTACAATTCGGTGTTTTTTGATATAGTAAGTTCATACGGACAACTTATAAAAATGGAATTATACAATATATGGTCTCATATCTGGCTACTTTCTCTTAGCACAGTGCTTTCAAGGTTCATTCATGTTGAGGTATTTATCAGTACTTAGTTCCTTTTTATGGCTAAATAATTTTCCATTCAAGAATATACCACAATTTGTTTATTCATTCATCAATTGATAGCCAGTAGGATTGCTTCCAGTTTTTGGCTGTTATGAATAGTGCTGCTATGAACATTTGTGTACACGTTTTGGCATGGAAATATTTTTTCGGCTCTCTTGGGTATGTATCTAAGAGCAGAATTGCTGAGTCATATGGTAACCCTACCTTTAACTCTACAGGAACTCTTTTTGTAGAACTGCCAAACTGTTTTCCAAAGCTGATGCACCATTTCACATTCCCACCACAATGCATCAGGTATCTAATTTCTCCACAATCTCAACAACATTTGTTACCATTTGTCTTTTTAACTCTAGCCCGCCCAGCTGGTGTGAAGAAGTATTTCAATATAGTTTTGATTTCCATTTTCCTAATATTAATAATTAATGATATTGAGCGTGTTTTCATGTACTTTTGATCTATTTGCATATCTTCTTCAGAGACATGTTTGCTTAAATCCTTTGATAATTTTTAAATTGGTTATTTGTTTTTTATATTGTTGACTTACAACAATTCTTTACCTTTTATACATATAAATTTATTATCAGATATATGATTTTTAAATATTTTCTCCCAATTTGTGAGTTGTCTATATATTTTCTTGGTGATGTCTTTTACAGCATGCAAGTTTTCAATTTGATGAAGTCCAATTTATCTATTTTTGGTTTTTTTTTTTGGTCATTTCTGATTTTGGTATATCTAAAATCCCATTTACTAATCTAAGATCAGGAGAATTTATTTTCACAGTTTCTTTTAAGATTTTCATAGTTTTAGCTTTAAAATTTTTGTGTAGGGTCTACTTTGAGTTAATTTTTCTGTGTGATATGGGTTAGAAGTCCAACTTCATTCTTTGCATGTATGTCTCTTAGTTGCCCTAGTGTCATTTGTTAAAAATACCATTCTTTCCTCACTGTATTATCTGGGCATCTTTATTAAAATAAATTGGCCATGAATGTAAGAGTTTAGTTCTGGATTTCCAATTCTATGACAGCATTTTCAAATCAGAAATGTGAGTATTCCAAATTTGTTCTTTTTCAAGATTATTTTGGCTATTCTGTATCCTTTGCATTTCTTTGTGACTTTAAGGATCAGTGGGTCAATTTTGATATGAATCAAATTGGATCCGTAGCTCATTTGGGGAATATTGCCCTCTTAACTATGTTAAGTCTTCCAGTCCATGAACATGAATGTCTTTCCATTTATTTACATCTTTCTTAATTTCTTTCAATGATATTTTGTGGTTTTCAGTGCACATGTTTCATACGTTATTTTTTTTATAAAATCAATCCCTAAGTATTTTATCATTTTTATGCTATTATAAATGGAATAGGTTTTAATTTAATTTTCAGATTAGTCATTGCTAGTATATAGGAATGCAATTGATTTTTAAAATATTGATCTTGTAACATGCTCCCACCTTGATGAACTCATTTATTAGTTCTGATTCTGTGTGTGTGTGTGCACATGCATTGCTTAGGATTTTTCTATTTACAAGATCGTGTCATATTCAAATAGATACAGTTTTATTTCCTCCTTTCCAATTTGGATGCCTTTAACTTCTTTTTCTTGCCTAATTATCCTGACTCAAAACTCCATACAATGTTGAGTTGAAATACTAATAGCAAACATCCTTGTCTTTTTTCTGATCTTAGGGGAGAAGCATTCATTTTTTTTATCATCAATATGATATTAGCTGTGAGATTTTTATAAATGCCCTTTAGTGTATTGAGAAAGTTCCCTTTTATTTCTAGTTTGATTCATATTTTTAACGTTCAAGAGTGCTGGATGTTGTCAAATGCTTTTCCTGCATCTATTGAGATTATCAAAATGATCATTTTTTTTTCTCTTTCATCTTACTAATGTGGTATATTACAGGAGTGGTCTTTCGTATGTTTATTTTACTTCCATCCCTGGGATAAATACCACTTGATCATGATATATAATCCTTTTTACACGTTGCTGTATTTGCTTAGTTAGGATTTTGTTAATGATGATTACTTCTATATTCATGAGAAAGATTGAGCAGAGTATTGGAAAATGTTGAGAAAACTCTTATAGACATTGGCCTAGGGAAAGAATTTATGACGAAGACCCCAAAGGCAATCACAGCAACAAGAAAAATAAATAAATGGGGCATGATCAAATTAAAAAGCTTCTGTACAGCCAAGGAAACTTAGCCTGAATAATCTCTGTTGATCTATCTTCAGATTCACTGATTATGACATTTCAAATCTTCTGTTTAGTACCTCTAGTTAATTTTTCATTTCACTGTTTATGATTTTCAACCTCAGAATTTATATTTGGCTTTTTTTAATAATTGTTTTCTATTGATATTATCTATATGGTGAGACACGGTTCTTAAACCTTCCTTTAACTCTTTGAATACAGTTTCATCTAATTTTTTGAACATGTTTATAATAGCTGGTTTAATGTCTTTACTTAGTAAATCTAATATCTGAGCTCCTCAGAGATAGTTTCTATTGACTGTTTATTCACCTTTGTAAGAGCTATAATTTCCTGTTTCTTTGCATATCTCATAGCTTTTATTTTCCTTGAAAACTAGATATTTTTGTTGAAAACTAGACATTTTGTTGGAAACTGGACATCTCCAACTCTGAAAATTATCCTCCTTTCAAGTTTTTGATGTTGCTACTTTGTAGGGTTATTATTTTGTTGCTACGGATCTTCTTTGTTTGTTGAGTTTTCTTTATTAATTCTGTAGAGTCTGAATTTTTTGTTATGCATAACCCTCAACATCTCTGCCCAGTTAGCTTTGTGCTCAGCTAATGATTTGACACAGATTTCCTTAATTGCATTTAACCAATAAGTTTCTGTAATTTTGCTGAAGAGCTTTGTGTACATTTGGGGAAAATATTTCAACACTCTAGCAAGCAGCTTAAAACTATACTTTAGCCTTTATTTTCTGCTTGTGCAACACCTCAGTGTCATCCACAGTGAGAGATAAGGGCCTTTTCAGATTTTTCCTGCATGTATGCACACACCCGTACATGTACATGGTCTTCTAGATTTCCAGAAATATGTTATTTTCAAAATCCCATAAGAAAATCTCATTCCCCAGTTTTTTCTTTTAAAATTTTTCATAAGTCTCTTATTTAACCTAATTGATATAACTGCCTCAGATAGTTACACTATTAAATAATTGGCATTGATTGTTTTCTTCTTTTTTTAAAATCTTATTTATTTATTTTTATTTCAGCATATTATGGGGGTACAAATATTTAGGTTACATATATTGCCTTTGACTCCCCTGAGTCGGAGTCCATCACAACCAAGATGGATTCATCCCAGAGATGCAGGGAAGGTTCAACACACAGAAATCTATAAATGTAATTCAACACATAAATAGAAGTAAAAATAAAGACCATATGATTGTTTTTAACAAATGCCTTAAGACCAGGGCTGTTTATACCTAGTGAGCTGACAGATGTGAGTCAACTCTCACTGAGCTCAGGTAAAAACTAGCCCTGAGAATGGAGGTGTCAGTGAAGTAAATAGTGACAGCTCTCTAGGGATGAGATTTTTGGGGAACTCTAAGCGCATTCTCTTCCTTCCACTGGCTTGTAGGCTGCTGGACTTTATAGTTTGTGTATTAATAGTTATATAGCTTTTGGTTTGAAAGCTACTGTATACTTAGGGAGGGGAGGAATAAGGCAGATTGAAATGTATAAAACTTACTGTTTTTTACCAAGGGTCAGCGTTTTTCTTCAAGAAATGCTCCTCAGATTTTTGCAAGTCTTTAGCTAATTTACAGAATTCTGAAAATGTTGATTTTGGTCATTTTTGTAGTTTTCTCATTGCTTTTATTAAGGAGTGGATTTATAGAGGTCTATACTCTGCCATTCAGAAGGGTTTTTAATTATAATTTTTAAAACTCCTAATGGATAGTTTCCGATGTTCAGGAAAAGTTGAAAACCAATAGTTTTTAGAGAAAAGAGTATCCAGGGCCAGATTCTAGAAAATACAAACAGTTAAACCCAAGAACAGGAAGAGGAGCTTATGAATGAGAAGGATAAGAAAAGGTTCAGAGACGGAAGAGCTTATAAAAAACAAAAAAGGAAATAGTTTCAGGAAGATTATTACAGTTAAAACTATTGAATGCCTCCTACACAGATCAGACAATGGATTGACAAACACTGATTTGAATTATCTACTAAGAGATCACAGAGATTATTTTTACAGCAATTGCAGTGGAATGGCGAGGCTGAATCTTGACTGTAGTAAGTTGTTACACAAAAAATGGGAGATTAAAAGAGAAAAAAAAAGTTTAGGCAACTCTGAAAGAACTGGGCTACTTAGGAAAGGAGAGATAACATAGGTCAGCAGCTAGCATAGGATGTAGCGTCAAGAGAGTTGCATTCTCCCAGGGTTCAGTTTAACTGCTTTATTTATTATTCACAAATTTCCTTTTTGTCCTCTATCCTAGACCATAGGTCTATCACTAGTGACTTGGACTTGGGGGTGAAGAGGGTGACCTCCCATTGTACAAGAAAGAAATGTGTGGCTGGGCAGGATGGCTCATGCCTGTAATCCTAGCACTCTGGGAGGCTGAGGCAGAAGGATGGCTTGAGCCCAGGAGTTTGATACCAGCCTGAGTAAGAGTGAGACCCTGACTCTAATAAAAAGGAAAAGAAAAAGAAAAAAAAAATACACAAAACAATAAGAAATATGATCTGAGACAGATAAATCGTGCCTGTGAACAGATTTTCAGTGAAACTATATGACAAATAATTGTAGACCTATGAGGCACAGTGAACTGAAACACGCATGCAGTCTGAGAAAACAGAAATTATATATCAGCTTCACCGCTCTACTGGTATTAGCTGCATGACCTTGACCAGATTACTTGGGCTCTTTCAGCTTCACTTTCCTCATATGGATAATAATACTAATGTTTCAAGGTTGTTGTGTGGGTTAGTTGAGATAATACCCAGTCTAAACAGTTAAGAGGAATCCCAGTTCTACCTCTTATAAGTATTACAAGGATGAAAGAGTTAGCCTTTTAATATCTCCATTTCCCCAATATAAAATAAAAATTGCATTATGTAATTTCCATGCTCCCTTCCAGCTCAAACCAAATGGGCCTCTAATATTTTTTAGTTAGTACTATTCTTCACATAGTCTGTGGGCTAGATAGACGTTTGGAGTTGGTCTGGGATTTAAACCATTCTATATATGATATTAATAGTTTCCATCATAAAAGATATTTAGATTTGCAAAGACTTGCCTTACAAATAAACTTTGGAAGATAGCTCTGTGTAGCTGGGTAGTAACTGTAAATGGATGGGCTCATCCCAGAACTTGACACTCACCAGTACACATTTTAGATCCTTTAGAAAGGAGCTTTGAGGAGAGGCACAGCTGACACAATATCCGATCCCAAATATTAGGTCTGCTTTGGTGGCTCCTAGATTGATTGTTACACCTGAAATATTTCTAAGTGTTCATGAATGTTTACAACTGCTAGTAATTCATAGTCTAGGAGACTTTGAAGCAGTAAGCTGCACAAGGAAGAAGGGCAAGCTTGAAGCCAGATTGCGTTCAAGGGAGAGAGTCAGAGTGAGAGTGAGTCACTGAACGCGGGAGTATCAGTAAAGCTAGCAGAGCATTCTGAGGCTGGAGTAGATAAGGGACTCAGAGACACAGGAAAAGGTGGAACTGGAAGCCAATTAAGACTGAGATGGCCGGAATAGGAGGAACAAAAAGGATTTGCCTTTCAGAGACTGATTTCTTTATCCCACCTATGCTATCAGCTTGTTTTGTTGAATTCACTGATATGTTTTGGTAGAATTTTATTTGTATAGATAGCATGTAATTTATCCTCCCATTTCAGGAAAAGAATTAGACTTGCTCATTTTCTATTAGTAGATCAGTGCTTTAAAGGTTAAAGGAAAACTAACTCTGTGATTTAAAAGGAGATGAAATGACTAGGAAATAAAACCACTGAAAAACAATATCGTATTCATTTTGATTTTATTAAAAAGCAATTTCCAGCTGGACACGGTGGCTGACGCCTATAATCCCAGCAGTTTGGTAGGCCGGAGCAGGAGGATCACTTGAGCGTGGGCATTAGAGACCAGCCTGGCAATATAGTGAGACTAGTCTCTACAAAAAAATTTTAAAAAGATTAGCCAGGAGTGGTGGTGCAGGCCTTTAGTCTTATTTACTCAGGAGGCTGAGGTGGGAGGATCTGATCGCTTGAGCTCTGGAATTCGAGGTTGCAGTGAGCTATGATGGTGCCCCTGCCCTCCAGCCTAGGTGACAGAGCAAGACCTTGTCTCTAAAAAATAAATAAATTACAGAGTGAGACCCTGTCTTAATAAATAAATAAATAAAATTTTAAAAATAAAAACTATTTTCCACAGAAATGTTTACATTTAACACATGGTATTCCAACTGTGGTTTCTGCCTGCATTGTGAAAGAATTCCTACTTTGATTCTTTTTTCTCCCTCTGCTCCTTCCCTCCAGGTGGCCCATAACATAAATTTATTTTTAAAATTAAAGATGGTTGGCCGATTTTCCTTTGAGGCTGTTCCAATTCCATACTACTTCTTAAAATAACTGGAACTGTCCAGGTTGGGTGGGCTGGGAATCCCCCATCTGTGTTGCCTGCTTTACCGGAGGCTTCACATTTCCTCAGAGACACTTTGCTCATGTATGCTATTTGGCAAGCGAGGATCAATGGCATATCGTTGGATGGCCCCTCGTCTAAGTGGACTCTTTGGATGGTACTGTTGATCAATGGGGGCTTTGCAGGCAGCCAAAGCAGCACTGCTGCCCTGGAGATCTTCCTTGGCAACCTGCAAATGACACTAACATTATGAAAGATTTCTCCAAAGACAGACATTTTCAATTAGCCAAATTACTCTAACAGTAATTTAAATCAGGAAGATTTAAGGCAGAGCTAGGTTCCTATGCAAGCCAAGAAGACTGCTCTGCCAGTTACACATCCTTCCCTGCCAGCCTGAAATGAGATGGTTCTTGCAGTGACAGCAGATCCACCATGCATGTTTGATTTAGGGCTCTCCATTACCATACCTTTGTAATTATCATCAGGCAGTGACGACTCCTGGGGAAAGTATGGATCTTAAATTTGAGGATTCAGAAGCCTAATCAAAATGCAGCACATGGAATGAATCTTATTGGTATTTCTCTTCTTTTCAACCAATTGGTCTTAATGTGAGTATAACTGTAGGACAACCCTTTGCCAATATTGTGATTCATTTTCACAAATTGTTGTTCCACAAGGCTCTGATGGTGTTCAAGACACGTTATAGGAGGTATGCTTTTTCTTTAAGTTGGCTGGCATAGATTCCACATTTCACCTGAAGTCATGAGAAAAATTTGTAAAGCCTCCTTTGATAGGTATGTTCTCTTATTCTGGGTTAGTGCTCTCACTATGATTCTGAAAGACAAACATTATATTGCTAATATTTTTTATTTTGCTGTTACTTAACATAATGATATGTAGACTATCATGATTCTACTTTCTTCCTACCTAGGGACTGTATGTTATCTAGGAAATAAATTTCAAAGGATTTGTAAGAATGAGAAAAGTTGCTTTTTCTTGAGATCCAACTTCAATTAGCAACATTTTGTTAAATATCTAACTTTGCCCAATATTTTATTTTCTACCTATGGTTAAGCAGCATAATATGAAGGAAAGAGGTTGAGGCTTAATTCTAGATCTCAGTGCAAATCTGAATTCTTTTTACTTGCAGGTGGGTGTGACCACAGATAGATCTCTTCACCCCTCTTCCACCTCAAATGTTTCCCACAACACCGTGGCATTGGAACAGACCCTCTCTAGGTCCCCTGCATCTTTGACATTCATGATTCCATGAAGATGGGGGTCCCTCCTCTTGAGGAATTAACCATCAGCATCCAAGTACAATACTTAGTATATAATTTTCTAAAAATAGTTATTTATAACACTCTAGTGACTAATATTTAGGAACTCTTTTCTCCTAAAACGTCTCTTCTACCTGTCTTGTGTTACTGCGAATAATAGAAATTTTGGAAATTTGAAATCTAAAAAGGGTATATCAGCATTGTTTGCAGATTCACAGACTCACGTTGAGAAGGGGAATGGCTCTTTTTGGCTTGAGGACTATTATAACCACTGGGACACCTGTGCCTAGTAGGCTTATTTAGCATTTGACATATGCCCACTTTGTATTACTATATTAAGTTTAGAGTCTCTACCTTCCTATCTAGGTGATAAGGTTTTGTAGGTTTAGGATCATACTTTTGCGCTCTAAATATCCCAAGCACCTAGGATCTAACAGCCATCTCCACAACTACCCACTTAATAAGTTGTACACCATGATTAAAAAAAAAGCTTATAGGAAAATTGTACTAAAGATTTCCTTTTAATCAACGAAATGTAAACAGTTTTCCACAAAACTCAATGAAAAGGAAATGTATAAATGAATCATGTGGTCTTCTGTAGTAAACTGAAAAGCACTTCAGTGTAATTAATGTCAATTTGTTTTTAATTGACAATTCCTCTCATAAATCACATTGTATACAGCTAAGTAGTTGCTACTTCACAAACAGCTTACCTAGTAAATAATTTTGTGCTAAATATAAAACAACACAATGAAAAAGAAAAAAGGAAAAAACAGACAAAAAATATCCTATACATTGAAAAGCAAAATATCTGCATCAGAATGCCTTCTTTCTATGAACTCTGTAGCTATTATTTTGTTCTATTGGTCTGACACTGTGATGCATGTTTTGTGACAGGATTGTGTTGCTATCGCAGTCTTTGGCATTTGTCCTGCCTCTCCAGCTAGATTGCAAAGTTACTGAGAGAAAAGACCATGTATCTTATATTTATTTATTCCAAGTGCCCAATAGAGTTTTATTTATCTAGAAAGTGCTTATTTAATATTTGCTAGAATCATACAGTAGGGTGATAGACACCTTGCCCATTGAAATCTCACAATGAAATCAACAAATGTAAGTCTATTCATTAAACTTCCTAATTCATGAAACAACCTTAACGGAGAAATAGTTATTTTTTATACTAAACTATTCTAAATTTTTATCCCATTTCCCTTATATCAAAACATATTTTTTCATCTTTTAGATATTGTCCTTTAGTTTAACCGGTATCTTACGTAGGTGTAGGATATTTCAAGATTAAAATGCCTTTAATTCATCTAATATAACACATTTTTTAGATAACTGATTTTTTTCTATGTCAACACTGCAGTACACATTAAAATATGAGGTAGCATTGAAATTATTGAAAAAAGATGGTAGATTTTTGTTTTTTTTTTTTTGAGACAGAGTCTCACTATGTTGCCGAGGGTAGAGTGCCTGGCATCATCATAGCTCACAGCAACCTCGAACTCCTGGGCTCAAGTGATCCTTCTGCCTTAGCCTCCCGAGTAGCTGGGACTACAGGCATGCGCCACCATGCCCGGCTAATTTTTTATATATATATTTTTAGTTGTCTGGCTAATTTCTTTCTAATTTTGGTAGAGAACGGGATCTCGCTCTTGCTCAGGCTGGTCTCAAACTCCCGACCTCAAGCGATCCATCTGCCTTGGCCTCCCAGAGTGCTAGGATTACAGGCATGATCCACCGTGCCCGGCCCGTAGATTTTTGTTAATAGCAATTTATGTAATATCCGATTCATGTCTCAGAAATGCACTTATAAATAATCCTTAAATTTATATCCTGCACTTAGGTTTGAAGAATTTTGGGTTTTGTTCAGAAGAAAACTATCCTACAACTCTTAAAGCATAATAAATAAAGCATTTATCAAGCTAGGTAGCATAAAAGGTACACTCTAGAAAAATCTATACAAATCAGCATCCCTAGAGTCCTTTTTAAGATTCAAGATGAGAAAGTAATTTCTCTCATTAAACTCCCTTGGTGTGAATATGATAGTTCAATATTTCATAAATATTTAATGAATTATTATTTCCTACGGCTTATGAGTGTTTGGACAATTGAAGCTTTCTTTGGAATATGAGTATAGATCTGGCTGTGTGGGGAATGGGTGATAATAAATGCCTAATACTATGTGTCTTGAAAATGTCTGGACAAAAAATTTCTAAGTTTTAGAGAGCAGGAAAGATATTTAGTGGGATTCTTTATGTTGTAAATTTGAAGGTACTTTATGGAAGTGCTTCTTCATTCTTAATTCTTAAAGATATTAATAGTAACAATATTACTAACACAAATAATGAACTTGGCAGAGGTAAAATCTCACAGCGATCATGCTAAATGCCTTCCTAGTCTAAGCTTCATAACAACCCTGCAATGTAGGCATTAGCATCCTTTTACATTCAGATAAACTGGATCTTAGATGCTTAAGCACCTGAAGTAAATAAGTGCTAAAACTAAGTCTGATCCCAAATCTCTTGCATGCCAAGATTCTTGATCTTTCATTTCATCATGTTGATTTCCTGTGCTGAGGAAAAAGTTATTTTTCCTTTTATTATCTATGATGTAGGTAGATCTCTGCATACTGGTTCTGGCACTGTCTCACACAGGAGCTTCCAATAACTGCCAGTCACATGGTGACAATTATGCTTGATTAAGCAGATCCAGTAAGTACTTGATCGACTTTTTCCCATAAATGCTGACATTCTGCAGCCAAAGGGAAAAGAACATTTGCCATTATTCTAAGCACTCTGGCTATCTCCTCTTGTCCCTCCCAGCAGTACCAGGCCCTTAGATTCCTAAGATCAATGTTCTGAGATTCTTAGACTCAGCCCAGATTCCAGGGTTTATATCAAATACTTCCTTGGATAATTTGAATTTTTGAGGTCTCTAAGCAGACAAGTGACGATTTTGGGAAATTTGAGGATATGCCCAGCAAAGTATCATTGTTGCTATTTATTGATCATTCTATCCCTAATAATTCATTGTTACGGATTTTGAAAACTTCACAATGTTTCAGAATCTTATGGAAATACACAGGAAAGGGTACTCTGAAAATTATAAATACATGCTATTTTGAGATTGTAAACATCCTCATGATATAACGCCATAGCTATTGGCTAGCACAGTATTTTACAGGTCACTGAACAGATGATTTGAGCAGTTTCTCAAAAGGTGGCCATCCATGTTGCTTAAGAATAAACTATTATTTAAAAAAGTTTGAAAAAGATTGCCAAAACTAATGTGTATCAGAATTGTTTAAGAAGCTTGGCTTCCCCTAAGTCCTATCTCTCTGCCTCAGACCATCATACTCTCTAATATAGAGGGTTAAGGTAATATAAGTAGCTTAATACAATACAGTTTAATTTTGAGACATTGCAGTGTGGGTCAGACAACATTTCTGAATGGCTTGCCTCAAAAAATGACCCAAGGATTCAGGATTTCAAAGTTCCTTGCTTCCAGCCATATACAAAAAGGTTAAAGGGAGCCCACAAAGAGTGAGGGAAACCCAGTGAGGAGAGGACATGAATCTCAAAGGAGATCTTACGGTCTGGGCCGTACATTTGGCCAGAACTGGTCACATGGACCCAATTGCGGGAGTATGCCCAGGAGGTTAATAAACTCAGTTTGGTGAACACATAACATTTTCTTTGCCTCGTAAGTTATGTGAGTATGGCTTGCTAGGACAGAGAAAAGCAAAATCAAATAAGCATGAAAACTTTGATCATAATAGAATTTTAATGGGTACCCAACAATGTCTTTATAATTAATACAAGCCTGTACATAGAATATGTGATCATAATCTGACTTTTAGGTAGGTTGTTTTCATTTTTATACAACTATAGTATGATCCTTGGGAAAATCTAAATGGAGACTATTGATAAAAAATACCTGAAACCAGGGCCCGCTCCATGGGCATATAACTTACGTTGTCGCACAGGGCTGTGCTCTCACAAAGCCCCACATTTGGCTTAATGCTTTGCTATTGCTGTCATAAAATTCTTAATAATTTCGAACGAGAGGTCCTGCATTTTCGTGTTGCACTGGACCATCATTCTAAGCACTTGGGCCATCTCCCAGCACTCAGGGTAGCTGGTCCTACCTAAAACTCATGCCTTATTAGTGACTAAAATTGGGGCTTCAAGGATAAAATGAGGATACAATCTTTAAGATGCAATCAATGCTAAGGGACCTTTTCAAAGAAGACCAGTTACAGTAGCAAAGTTCTCGTGTGAGAGGGGGGTGTGGTCTTACACATGTGCATGTGCCTGTGCAAAGTTTATTAGGAGAAATTTGTTTTAATTGATATTTATTGAGCATCATTCCAATGTTTATTGTTAACTAGTCATGTGAAAAGATGGTTGATGTGGATCACAGAAACATTTGTTTCAGATAAATGGGCATTTCGGTTGGATAAGTTTTAATTAAACAAGCTTTGCTATACAAGTACTTCCTTTTGAAACCATGAGAAAAACTATTATAATTTCCTAAATCAAATCCAGAATTTGAAGATGTCAAACCTTATCTACTGTAACCTTGAATGTAATTTTCCCTATGAATTTCCTAAATATTTGGCCACAAGAATAAGGAATAAGCAACTTTTCCAGTGTAATGTGTTAAATTCTTCTCCTGCTGCAAATGCCTGGGTACTATTTAACTCTTCTCAAGCTCTTGTATACAGAACCTGACTGCTGAGTCTAGTAAGCAAAGTAACCAAAAGTCTTGAATTTCCAGGATCATTTGGTTCTGAAATAATTTATTCATAAATGCTGCTTCCCCACCACTTGCTTATATTGCTCCTATAGTTTATCACATTCCATAAGGATTTATTTATTTACACATATGCCAAAGGAACACACTAAACTCTTAAGTCCTGAAGAACAGGTGCTATATCTTAATAGTTCCAGGGCCTAGTAGAGTTACCGGGCACGCTTAACATGTCCAATAAAGAGTTGATGAAGGAATGAAGGAATAAATAATTCATCATAAAAAAAAAGTCACTACTTTTCAGTGAGTGGTAAAATAAATACTTACAAGTCTTCAAGAAAGCTGCTACTCTCAATTAAGCCAAAATTAGTGTTCTTGTTTTGCAAGTAACTTTTAAACTTGCATTATGCTCTTTAGCCCATAATAGCTATGTTCCTGATAGGGATGAAAGAAAGCATACTCTTATTAAGTGGAAATCTAAAACATCTGAAAGATAAAAACCATATATACTTAACTGTCATATTCACACATTCATTATTTTATTCAAGGAGCTTTCTGTTCTGTTGAATAAAAATTGAGTTCATTAAACAAATTCATATAACACATTTACAAGTAAAGAACAAAATACATAGGTTTTAAAGGATATATATGTTTATATACTTCTGAATTGAACTTACTGATAATCTAATTTTTTCCTAAGCTCTACTGTTGAATGCAACAAATAAGGGTCATGATCCTCTTGTTTAAGGCTTGAAATAGTTTATTTGCTTAATTAGTTTCCTGTGGCTACTCTAAAAAATTACCATAAACTTGGTGACTTAAAACAACATCAATTTATTCTCTCCTACTTCTGGAGGTCAGATATCCGAAATCAGTATCACTAGACCAAAATCAAGGTGTGTTTGCAGGATCAAGCTTCCTTGGGAGGCCTTAGGGGAGAATCCATTCTTTCTTCCAGCTTCTGGTGGTTGCCAACATTCCTTGTCTTATGGCTACACCACTTCAATCATCAAGACCAGCAACTTCAAATCTTCCTTTGCTCTGTCTTCTCCACATTGCTTTCTCTTACCTGTGAATCACATCTCCTTCGGCCTCTTCGTTCTAAGGACACTTGTGATTGCATTTAGGGGACCACCCACATAATCCAGGATAATCTCCCTATCTCAAAATCCTTAATCACATCTGCAAAGACCCTTTTCCCAAATAAAATGACATTTATGATGTTCCTTGAGCTAGCATCTGCTGTCTTTGGGGACAATTATTTAGCCTACTACACTTGCTCTGCCCACTATTACATTCATGATTAAGCAGTGGGATTTTAGGTGATGTACAAATAGTATACTTTTCTCCATGCTCACTGGCAGAGGAATAAGGGTACTGTGTAATACATGAGTGTTTGAGAACTATAAACTAAATAACACTATAAAGGAAACACTGCCTAAAGGAGCAGGCTTTGGGAAGTAGGGCTCAGAGAGGGAGCTCATAACTTCATGATAATACTTCACATAAATTAAAGTAATGTTAATTGTCTCCCCCAAAGCAAGGCCATTAAGCAGCTTATTGCTCCTACCTTAAGAATTTATTTTGGTGTTTCTTTTGGTCTTACCTTTTCAATGATATTTTACTTTTTACCCAGAGGGGATATAAACACCTCCCTGACAGTCCTTTCTGGTATATTTCATCTCTAAGTATAACAAGAGGGAAAAATAAATGAAAAAAAAAAAAAAAACAGGTCCTGATAAACTCTGCAGCAATCCAAGACAAAAGACTCTGTAAGACTACAGTAGGTGGAGCTTCAGTGTGAAACACAATTCCTAACTCAAAGTTTCCTAAGTGGAGAAAATAAGTATGTCTTTATTCTCTAGCTATGAACAACTAACCTATCAGAGACCTTGTCACTGTCAAGGGAGGAATTTTCTGTTTCGTTTTTTTCATTGCACAGAGTTAAGACCATCCTAACCATGAAAGAAAGTGTTTCATTCCTTCAACAATTTTATGAATTTAACAATTTTATGAATCTCCTACTATGTGCCAGACACCATATACGAAGCCATGGCTAATACGGTTGCTTTCTTTCTCTCTCTGTCAATAGCTTTTCATATAATTTGTAAGTTCTTAAAAACTTTGTAAATTCCTATGTTTGGCCCATTTAAAACCGAGCCAAGGTCACAAAAAAACAATTTAGTTGGAGTGGGGAAAAAAGGAAAAAAACAACACTAAGAAGTTGCATAAATGTCCTTTAGCACGTTCCTTGTTCTGAGGGCTAATGTACTGTAGCAATTCATCAGTCATTCTAATAGTCTTTTAACTTCTGTCAGAAAGCCTACTAAATGCTAACATCTTAAATGTTTAATATTCTAAAACATATTTTCATTAATCATGCAAATTATCTGGGCATCCATATTTTACCATAACCTCTTTTGAGATTAAGAGGCCTCTGGCTTTGTGTATGAGAGCCCCATGTTAGTGAGTGATATTGTAGATGAAACAACTTAGAATGAAAGAATTTTAGAAGCAAAAAGTTCCTAGCATAATCCTAGTATCTATGTGCTATCATATTTATTTATACCCCCTAAAATGCTATTCATGTCAGGTATTTCTGATTAGGTAGCAAGCAGCTAAAATATGCATTTGCTTCATTCTACCTTATTATACAGTTGTTGGATGGATATTAATATTGGTAGATGGTGTATTGTCCCAATAAAAAGGACCCTACATTTCATGGCAAAGAGAACTGTGGGTTTAGTTGTTAGTACAGGAGAGAACAAGTGTTCCTGCAGTTAGGTTAGCCTAAACTTCACCATGAGAGCCTTCATATGCTGCCAGTCACCCTAATTCTAGGAATTCTTAGCTGCTTAGAAAAAGGAGACATATGTATATGGGTCCCATGAAACAGATGGATGCAAAATTGAAAGGATACGGAACATGAGTTTTGGTGGTAATAGTGGAAATGCTTTATTCTTTCTATTCTTTCCCTTTTTTTTTTTTTTTCTTTCTGAAGCTGCTTGATTGTCAGCAGAGAAGGAGATTGGTAGTAAAATAGAAAGAAAAGACCTGAGAGCATGTAAATGTGGTTATCTCGGAGTCACAGAGCAGTGCTCAAGAAGATGACCTGAGTAACTGGGAGTCATGGGGGTGGTGGATCAATGTACCAGTCCAGCTCCCAATGGGAAACACAATCCAATTAGGATAATTCAAGAAAGGCTAATTTTCAAAGGGAGTAATTACAAAACCAGAATGGAGGGAAGGGGAACTGATAAGGGTTGAGCAGGTAGTGGGGCTATCAGCACAGAGCTATTACTAATCTGGGTCTTAGAGAAGAGGGAGATGAGTAATCACTCGAATCTGGATAAAAGAATCATGTAAAAAAGTCACCTTGAGAGAACAAGGGACCTTTGATTAAGGGAGACAGCCAGCACAAGGTGACTTCATGGGAGAACAAATAGCCTGACTGCACTCCCCTTTCTCCTGCAGCTTCCCATTCGCTGAGCTCAGCAGGATCCCAGAGGACACAGATCCAGGGTGTAGTCCACACAGGTTAACCTCCCTGAGCAGATGGACACTGGGGCTTCCCAGGTGGAAAGTGGTCTGGAGAGAGATAGGGGTCAGAAACATGTGATTTTGATATGAAAACTACTTCTTTAGTTATGCTACCAAAATTTACAGCCACCATTTGAATGATTTTATGTTTCTTTTTTTTTTTTAAACCATTTCCTGTATTTTCTTTAATGGTGTTTTCCTTATCTTAACAAAGTTTCTTGTAGCATTGCTGCATCCTCAGACACCTGCATGAACTTCTCTAGTCCCTGAGTAATCAGATATTTTTTTAAAAAATAGATAAATGTGATCCAGACAGTTCATTATTTTCCCTATGTCACTTTTTCAGTATAACAATGTGCTTTTAAATGTCTGTAGTTTGTATTGCTAAAAGAACACTTAAGATTTCACTTTTTTACATGGTTTGCCTTCTAATTATATTTCTCTAGTAAAATATTTAACCATTACTTCCTGAATCATGGATTCTGAGGTGCAATAAAAATCCAGAGGGAAATATATTTGTTTTTATGCAGAAACAGATTTTTTTCCACAGCATTTTCAATGATTGCTGCAGGAATGAATGAGTAAAGGTTTCAGGAATAAATAGTTGCAGAAAACCAACTTACTGTCACACATAAGTCCATGCAGCCCCCGGGTACAAGTACTTATGTATCTCCTTTTGTTGAGTTTTCTATTTTTTTATGAATATGTATATTGGGGGAAAAACTTCCATCTGCTCTCTTTTAGCTGATTCTATCACATTTTTGAGCTGTGCATCATTATGGAGCTTCAGAGAAAGATGATCATTTACATTGCATATGGATATAAAGGAAAGAAGAAGTTGATGAATTGCAAACAAGTATAATTTATATGGACAAAGTGTGCCAGAAGTGCTTTTCACCCCATTTTACTTGGCAAATGGAATGATTCCTGCCCATTCACTTGGCCTAGTGCCCAAGAACGCAGAGAGGAAACGACCCTGTTAGACTTACGCGTCAGGATGCCACTATTGCCCTGTGAGGAAATGATGCTGTGCCCACCAGGGACCCCAGAAGGTCAAAAGAGACCACTGAATATACTAATGTCATTTTTTAGATTCTTTTCTCCTGACTTCTTAATTTATAACATACATCACACAGACCTACTGATACTCCTCTAACTGTTGGTAATTCAAATGTGAGAAGTTTGCGTGATGAAGATAGGGAAGGGATAGTAATGACAAACTCATATGATGTGTTCCTGTAGCCGCTCAGCCTCCTTCTGCACTTCGATTTCCCACGGAGGGTTATTTGCCGAAGTGCCCGGAATCTTCATAAATAGATAAATATCTACATTTACGGTGCCTCCCTAAAGGCTTGTCTGTGGCCTATGGCACAATCATCTGTGACTCCATAATTCGTAAGAGACCAGGGCCCAATGTGCAGTAACAGTAGTAATGACTCCAAATCTTTCATTTATTTATTCATTCATTAATGTAAGCATTCATTTATACATTCAATCCTTCATTCTTCAAAAACGTTTTCTCCTATCATGTGCCAAAGGTGAAGAATCGAGGCTAAATATAGCTTAGCCTCTTCCTAAGGTGGTTAGGAATGAACAAAGAAATATTCTGTTGTGACAAAATGGACATTTGAGAAATTTTATTAAACCAACTGATTCTCTCTCATTGCTTCTCGCCAACACAGTTGACTTAGCCCTCAGACAATGTGTGTCTTAAAAATTTCAACTTACAAGTCCATGGCTGTATTAGAATAACATGTGCAGTGCTTCCATTGTGTATTCAGACATCAGTGGATAGAAATGAAGTAGTGGATATAATAATGGTAGTGGTTTTTATACACATACTATATGTATTGTGTTGATTGCTTTCCATATACTATCTCATTTAATCAACAACATTTTGTAGATCAAAAAAGAAAAAAAAAAGACTAACCTGAGAGGATAAGTGACCTACCCAAAGTCACACAGTTCTCAAAGCAGATGGTTCGACTCCATGACTTCCAATCTGTATGTTTAGGCCAGCATTGGGTGTGATCAGAGAAATTCAATGGTAAAATAGGAGGTAGAATAAAAGGAGGGTTGCTTCTCTCTTATTTTCATAAACAAATAACCTGGTCAAATGTAGAAGCTGCAATTCTTTTACCTATATTTAGTCTCTATTCACTTTGCTCTCTACCTTTACATAGTTTTAACATGACTTCCACTTTATGAAGGAGTACTTGAAGCTTGTGTGCTAATTAGTTATACAATTTTCTTCGGTGGCAGTGGGGGATGGAAGTGCGTGCATGTGTGGAGTGATGGATTATCTAAAATTTCTTCATGTTATTTTTCTCAGAACTTACGCTAGTAACGGAAGTTTCTCAACATGAAATGTCATCAATTTGGCCTCACTCAGGAAGTTGCGAGGCACTTGACTGTAACCTCAGTGAATTGAATGTTGTCTAAAAACTTGATAATCTTTAGCTACCTATCATTTTAGAAGCTTCTGTAGTTATTTCATTTCCGAACTAACTTCCTTGTCAATTTAATTGATTTTTTTAAATTGGAATAAAATACTTCAGAGTAAAGATGTATTTTTGTTTATATCAGAAATAGAACAGGGGGAACCTAGAATTTAAATATCTTATTTTTTTTATTCATCAAAAAAGTATTAGGAGGATTTTATCCACTTACCTGGAAGAAAATTTCTACAACCATGTCACAACATACTTGAATTTGCAAATATAGGAGATCTCTGGGATCAGAAAGATCTGTGCCTAGAAAGATTTTGCAACTGTGTGTACTGAAAGTCTCAGCTGGTTCCAGTGGCAGAAGCTATAGGATGATTCTAATGCAGATATACTATCCAAAAGACTTTTGCTGGCAAAGAATACATGATAAATGTTTAAATATTGTTGAATGAATAGATAAACAAATGAAACTGGGAATCTCATTTAGTTTCAACCTAGAAACACACCGCCAGTATCATGATCCTGTAATTATTAAAATCTCAACCTTCTAACCATCTTTTTTTAACCTATGTTTCAAGCTTCTAACCATTTTAAAAGGCTCAGACTCATGTCTTTCACCCAGCCAAAAGCAGCAGAAGGTCCAAGTCCAACTACATCAGAACCTTGAATGAATTATTTCTTGCCTTTCTACTCCTCTTTATTCAGCTTTCCATGGTCAAGAGCAAACCTTGTCTTCCTTCTGTTTATGTCCCATATCCCACAGTGAGGGAGCTGAGAGTAGAGCTACAGGGATCCAGTAGGTAGCTGTTTCTAACGTGAAGGCAGCAACTCTCTCTGAAGGCAGAACATGCTCTTGATATGCATGTGTCCTTGTCATGCAGTGCTCCATGCATGGGCCTTCCTCCTAGCAACTTGAACCTCATGGTGTTTCCACTTTTCTTCCTTCTCCCATCTTTGCAGGAATCCAATCTCTCTTCCTCTACTTCAGTCTCCTCAAGGCCTCTGCAGTACTTCTACTCAAAAGTATTTCCCTAAATCCTCGACTAGGTACCAGACTTTCATTTTTAAGAGATTGAAGCTGTGGCTGAGTAGGCTCCACAGGCAATTCCCACTATTTTAAGTAGTTTCTTAGGTGCTTCCCAACCTGCAATTTCCTGGCATCTCCATAAAGAAGCTGTACTCTCCTGACCTTGAGGCAGCAGGTTGATCAAAAATTTAAAATTATTCTCAGTGGCTGCCTGGGTCCAAGGAGGCCTGACAATAATCTATTTGGAGTGGTTATCATAGCGGGAGGGGGGCCATGATGGAGGCAGTATCTAGGATCATGGAAATTGAAACACCAATTTCCTGCTGTTACGGGGGAAGAATAGGGGTAGACATATGCTTTATGCCTCACCTGGGCACTGCATATGGGATTAAATCTCAGGGATATGGAAAAATATGCTAGAGATTAACAGTGTAATATTGTCCCTAGCATTTGAAATAACATTTTCTGTTTCCTGTTTGTTTGCAAAGTATTATGTTTTATTTGTTTAAAGAGAAATTAGGTCACTTTGGAAGGAATTTACCTATAGTTTGAGTACATTGATTTAAATATGAAGATGGAATCTGTTATATGGGAATAATCATCGTATTCAATGCGCTCTAGCAAACATTTTCTAAGTGCCCACTCAGTACCAGGTATTTATGTTAGGCACCAGAGATTAAAAAGTTGAAATAAAATAATCTCTGTCACAAGGAGATCACAGTTTTATGTAAGGGTAATTATCATTCAAATAGATAGAATAAAATGTGACAAGTGCTATAACCCACAATTTACACATTGCTATGGAAACACAAAGAAGAAAACATCAAAGGCAATCATGGAAGGCTTCACAGAATAAGTGACCTTTGTGATGAGTCTTGAGACAGAGAACAGAGGGAGATTTCTGGGTGAAGAAAATCGCAGGAACCACTCTGGGAAATTAAATAGCATGTGAAAGATCACAAAGGGAATAGTGAATCCAGAAAATTCTAAGTAGAGTGTCATGACAGGAGTGTAGATTCAGAAAATTCTAAGTAGATTGTCATGGCAGGAGTATAGATTGCCCCATGTGGGGTGGGGCAAATGGGGGGAGATATGATTTATAAAGTAGATTAAAAAGTGGTTGGGAAAGTTTAAATATTATACTAAAGACAACAAGGGACCATCAAAAATTTTCAAGTAGGAAAGTACCTGATTTGATTTGTGGGTTAGAAAGAGTTTTCTGGAGGCTGTGCGGAGGATGGATGAGAAGGTAGGAGGTCAGTTGGAAAGCTATTGCAATATTCCACACGTGACATAATGAGATCCAAAGCAGTACAGCGACCACGGAAATGGATAGAATGCCATGAATATGAAAGCATTTCTAGAGGTAGGAATCATAGGATGTGATTACTTATTGAATTTGTATGAGGAAGATATATGTGAGATGAAACAAGAAATGATTTTCTGCTTTGACAACTGGCTGGGTGTTGGTACCAGTAAACCAGTAAAGAGAAAGAAAGGTTGGAAATAAAAAAGCAGAGACAAATTTGTAGAGAAAATCAATGACTGAGGTATGTTGAATTGAAGTTTCTTGGGGTTATCCAGTAAGTTGAGTAACACAGAACTGGAGTTCAGGAGACAGATTGAGGCTGAAATAATATATTTGGGAATCACTATCATTAAAAAAGAAAGTGAAGACTGATTATAACACCTTCTCTGGTAGGAGATATTTTCTCTAAGGTCTAATATTAAAATATTTTAAATAACACTAGTCTGGAAAATACAATATGCACATAGTTCTTTTTATTATTAAAATTAGGGCATGTCAAAGTTAAAAAATATTTACACTTAAAGACAAAATGTCTGCAGTTATTAACAGAGTGAAAAAAGTAATTACTAACTTTTTACTGTGAATCAGGATAAAATGTCTTCAATATTAACTCACACTTTCCCAATAAGTATAAACATGAATGTAGATGCTTCTTGGACAAATCAGTTCACAAAGACATCTTCTAATACTATTCATTCAATAATATACATAAATACAAAACTGGCAGGTATAAAAAAATGTTTGTTTTTGCAGATTTTATCATTTTGTATTTGTAAAATAAAGCCAAATAAAGCGTATGTCACATATATCAAAGGCTTATACTATGCCTTTTCTAATACAGAAAGTGAAATATTAACACATTGCATTGAAAATAATAAATATATATTTTATTTACAATAATTGGGGGTGTTATAGAAACTTTTATATACAATCATTCAAACAAAAACATTTTAACTTTAGGTTATATTTACAAATATTTCTCTTCTTCTTCTATTTGATCTTTTAACTCAAGAAGAATTAAAATGGAATGTATCTGTAGATATATATTTGAGAATGTGTGTTCAGTCAGTTGGCTCTGTGATAGAAATCTTATGTACCATGTCAGGCAGATTTTCAGACTCGAGATCTTCTTTGCCATTATCTGAATTTCCTGATGAGATATAACAACCAGAGTCCCTTGGGCAGTCATCTAACTGTGACTTATTTGAGGAGATGTCTGGGCTTAAGGATAGGGGCACAGGTTCATTTTCTTGCTCTTGAATAGCTGTAAATGGAAAAGAGGGCAAGAGTTAGGCAAAGCCAAGAAAAACTGTATTTATGTATTCATTCACTTTCAAGTATTTTATTATTTTAACTGTTCCATCCTTTTACTTCATTACAATGGAAAGTTCTACAAGTAAAAGATATCTTTGTTTATTATAAAAGAGATATTTGCACTCAAATAGTCAAGCCATTGTTTTCTCAGAAGACAAAGTTTGTCCTTCATTGTTCACTCGCAGTTTCATGGAATTCATGTGAACTGCCTGCCTAAGCAAAGATCAATATGGACTCTCATTTTACATTAATAATAAGTTGCCAGAGAAAGCAGATTGTATCCACAGTGTGACTGATGCCTTGTCCAAATACTCCTTAAAGTATCATTAGAAAAAGTCATTTATAGTTTAAATGTACAATCCAAGTCAATAGTGATCTTTGTGAACGAATCCAGAATCATGATAAAGTGGATTGATGAATAAAAGATCACTATGGGAAACAATGTACAATAGGACTTCCATCACTTGGAATTTAACTAATAAAACTTTCAGTATCCAGAATTTTCCTCTGTTTGCATTTATCAGAAAATAGATCCATAAGAAATCGGGTTGCTTTTTGAGGTAAAACACCAAAAATTTCATTGAAATCTGTCTTATGAATATTTAGTTTGTTTTCCACATCTTTGTCTTTAGTTCTTTTATATTATAGTTTGAGTACTTAGAATTTAAATATCTTATTTAAATCTTTTATATTCAGATTGATAATTCTGTGTCATTAAAACAGTGTTCTATATTCAAAAGGCATTACCTTTTAGAAAAATTTAACATTAGACATACAACAAAAGATATTTCTAAAGAACCTAAGAAGTCTTATAGTTAGTGTTATTCTTCTTGAGATTCCTTTAGCATTAGCTTTCTCTTTGTCAATGTGAAGTTTCTTTGTCTTCTCTGACACTAGTAGATGAGTGTTTCTCGGTGTCATAAGCTGAGTTCTTCAGAGAAAAAATAGATCTCAGGCTACTGCCTCTTAGCTATATCAGCATTTCCTCTTTCCCCGTTTAATCTGGGGCTTCATTACCTCAGACATTTGAATACCTCCATGTTGGAAGAACCAAACACATACATTTAAGGTTGGGACAAGAACTCTGCCTTCAGGGGCTAGGTACTTCATCGCATTCCAGTGAGAAGAAAGTAAATCCAAACTTCAAAACCATTAGAAAAAGGAGATTATATAATTTTCTTCAAGAGTTTATTATAATGCTAATTCATTTATCTTTAGGAAATCCACCCTTTATCTTATTTACATATCTCCAGCTTTTTAAATGCATTTTCTACGTTTCAAATGTCTTGCCAACATTAGTTTATGATCCATTATGTATCCAATTGTCATCAACCTCCATTACAATGAAAATTGAGCCCTGGTTCCCTAAGGCACCCTGGTATGTAATTAATTAATTTCTAATTAATGTATCTAGAATGGCACTAGGTATGCACCATGCATGGGAAAACTGAGAAAACTGTCACTTAAAACATCTTCTGTATTCTATAGTTTAGATGAAGAGCACTGGTTGAGAAAGGTTGGAAGAAAATGATAAAAATTGTTTCTTAGTCTACTCATCTTCAAAATGAATCATAGCAGTTCTTTTAACCTTTTCCTTATGGCTTTTATTTGCAGCAGTGAAACCACATTTATGCCATTTTTCTGAATCTTCCCACATTTGCCACAGCTTTATTTAACTGTGGATTCAAATATCATATATTTAAGTCTAGTGATGCCATAACTAGTTTTAGGTATAGGAACCTTAATTTTAATATGCATGTATTGTGATTGTTCTTTTTAAATTTTAGTTACTATGAAGCATTTTCTGTTTATTACTCATAAGAGTTTTTATGTTTGGGAGAATTTACTTACTATGCACTAGTCTTTATGAGTATTAGTCATTCACTTTTGTTTCCAAGCCCTTCTTTTATGAAAAGGCGGCACTAAAATGGGACCTCATTCTCTAAAGAATTACTTTTTCTCCTGCCTCTCCTTTTTTATCTTATTGCTACTGAAACAAAATGAGCCAGCTCTGTGTTCCATTATGCAAGTGTTTCTGGAAAAGGCCAGAGGAATTAGCTCTTTTGTATGCATCCTGCCACATCAGCAATGATCACCGTATTCGAATTGTGACCCTCTTAGTCAAAATGGTTGTGGGGATAAGGCCACATTCCCCCAGATTATGTTTGGGCCTATAACCTCACTGCAAAATTAAAGGAATTGAGCTACTTCCCTTCACACTTATATTCTAAACAACACTTGGCATAATAAAAACTGTTTGCTCCCAATACTCTGTTCTACTTAGGTTGATTACCAATTGTGGGAGTCTCTTCAAGATATAAAATTTAGGCTTAAAAAAACTCTAATTTCCAAAATTAGCTCTTTTCCTTTCATAATATAAGTACTTAGCTTGTTATTTGATCCCTAGAAGTTCTATCTATATACCTTGATGGCTAACAAAGTAAATGAATAATAAATAAAAAAAACTGACTTTACTAGAAGATATATCAGTGTTTAATATTAGTAATAAAAATGTATTTGTTTTTATTTCCACCTGAGAAGTGCTATATCACATTGTCTAAATTCTAGCAATTGGTTTGTTTTAAATATAGGCTATTTATTGTAGAAACCTTTCATCTGCATTTTTTAAGGAAAAAGAAAATAGTTTCTCAGTATGAAAGTTGTGTAGCATGGTAATTTACAGAACAGCAGTAATTTGCTAAATGATTTCCTAGTGACATGAAAACATGACTATGTCTCCTCAAATGCTTCCCACCAGGCTAGCAATAATTTCAGGCAGGTAATCAGCTGGAGCCCCTCAACTGTAACTATAAAAAGAAAAGACAGGTCATTATTTTATATTATGGAGGTGAAAGCTATATGGCATTCACTTTTTGTTATTTGGAGGCTCAAGATTTTCCTTTTCTTATTTCTTTTGATGCTATCACTAATGGCAGGGATTGGCGTGAGCCTAGGTCTTGTGCTATGGGTGTTTTTTCCTGCAGAGGGGGTGAATTCACACTAATGCATCCATCCATATTTTCTTTCTAAGCCATTTAGTCTCTTCATGTGGCCATGAAACAGAGTAAAGCTAACTGGCCTACCCAGAAATTGAAACCATAGCCTTCATCAGTTTTGTCCCATGGTTCAATCATCTGAGCTAACCAGGCAAGTAACACATTGAAATAAGAAACAGTTTGCCTCCAAAATTAGACTTCCCCTAGGGTATCTCAATGCACCTTTTTATAACAAAATGTTTCAGATAACATATCAGATAATATGATAATAGATAATATGTTAGGTTAAAAAAAGTATACATAATTTGTGTATTCTATTATTAAAATTATATAAAAACATACACATATACAGAATTCACAAATGAAAGTGTACAAATTTTAGATATTTCTCCTGTATTTTCAGATCATCTACAATGTTTTATTGTTTATTTTTTTAAGTGAAAGAATTAAAATGTTATAAATTTTCAATAAAACCCCCAAATGGTTTGCAAATATCCCAAAGACTGTACATTTTCAAATCTGTGTATATTGAAGAATTATTAAATAATTTGAAAAAGGCTCTCTCTTATTGCTGCCAGGTAACAGCAGGCATAATAGGAACTCTAGAAAAGAGTACAACTCTGTACTCTATGTAATAATAATCATGTTAAGAAAAAATTATTTAGGAAACATTTCATGAGGAACTAATTTGAATATTAAAATATTTCACTTTCTACCAAAATCGTTATGGAATTGTATAAAGCCCATGGATCAACATTTTAAGGTAATCATCAATGTAGAAAAAAAGTGGCATGGTGATTAAAACAGAAGACAGCTAATATAGTTATTCATAAAATAATTATATTGGAGTTGTGACATTTAATTAAGCATAGGCAATCTCAATTATACTGAAAGTGAAGAAGTTTTAAGGAAATAAAACTAGCTTCTTACTCTGGAAAAAGTTTTCAAACTCTAAAGAGAGAAATCTGCCCCATATTCACATATTAAAAAGGTAAGGATTAAAAAATGAAAACTACTAATTCTTGGTTGACTTTCCCAGGTATCATTACCCGAATCTTCCAGATTTTGACTTTACTATCTTCTTTGCCTCAGGTCTGAAGCTTCTGTTTCTTTGGGCCAAGTACTATAAAATAATGCAATCTAGAGAGCATAGGAAAATGCCTGGCCAAAAAAAGTACTCAATAAACATTTTTTAAAAAATAAGCACAATGATGTTTAGATCAATTACAGGAAATAAGAAGTAAAGAAGATCAGAAAAAGAATTTTGTTGAAATTTAAATGAAGGTACATCTCAGCTCTATGAGTTATCCTCTTTTTCTTTAGCCTGATGCCATTTCCAAAGAGGAAAAACCAGAGATACACATCATAGGATGACTCAAAACCTCAACCTCATGTTGAGCAACTCAGAAGAAAATCCAGCCACTCTCCAGGTAACTATGGCTATATTTATTTGTCTAGAGGCAGCATTGTTCATGGAGAAGAATTTAGTGGACAATATGGCACGACTCTCAAGTTATCTTTTATCTTAAACACATCTTTAACTTACCTGAACACTTAAATTTTCTAATTATAATGAATATTTGTCATTCATTTCACTTGAATGCTAACCCACGTTTTGGAAAAATAACAAATGAAAAACAGCAATCCATTCATGGAAAAACAACCAGTTGTTGCTGTTTCCCTGAGGCCATGAGAAAATGTGGAGTTGAAATGACTTCCCCTCTTTTCGGATATCTCCCTTTGCAGTCTAGCATCAGAGCCTACACTCTAATGAGATGTGCACCGGGGAGTAAATTCTTTCCCTTTTACCCACGGCGATCTCCATTTGCACTGTGCTGGGTTCTTCAGTAGGGGCAGAGGCATGCTCACTCCAGATCACAATAACTCAGCACTGGCATAGACAATGCCATTAGGTTGCTACTCCCCCCAACCACACATGCCATGGAAGGCTTTGATCCCAGGAAATATTTACCCTCAGTTGAGCTGTTTTTATGTTAGACTGACTATATTGATAATGATCAAATAAGGTTAAAAACTATCACATATGATTTAATTTTGGGCCTGGAAATCAATATCATATTTCTTATAGGTTAATTAATCCCATTTGCTAGATGTAGTTAAGAACATGTCACCCAAAATATGCTGCTCTAGCATATTGACTATTTTGCATTTAATATACTAGAATGACAGCAGGTGCAATAAAATCACTCTGACTTTCCTTTTGCTTCTTAAAAGTATATGAAATTCCTATGTGAAAGATGTCCTCCTTATACCAGAAGAAAAGTATCTTTCTTATTATCAGTGATGGGAAGTTGAGGCTGAGAGAAATCTGTACAAACCATGTTAGACTAACCCTTACCCTCCTAACCACTTCTCCACCCAAATAACTGCCCTACTCCAAGTTCCTGTGCCTTGTCACATTTTCACAAAATACTCCTCTTTGTCTAATTCAGTATATGAGTGTTCAAACTCGAACTTCCTCTTTGAGTCTTTATTTCCTTACGAAAGCTCCCTGGCCACATAAAACTTGTGTTAAATAAATTTGTATGTTTTTCTCCTGTCGATGTCTGTCTTATGCCAATTTAATTTTCAGGCTCAGCCTGAGACTTTAACAGGGTAAAGGTAAAATTTTTCCTTCTTGACATTTATATGGCGAAAAATTAATCCAATTTCATCATTTCTAAAATTATTACTTCTGAAAAATATGATTATCCTGAATATTATTGATCTACTATTTGCTTTTACCACTTAATGTATTTTGGACATATTTTGATGTCAGTAGGCATAGAGCTCTATATGATTTTCTTAACACCTTCAAACTATTCTATCATTTGCGTATATCTCAATTCATTTAACAAATCAATTATTGATGGAACTTCCTATAGGTTTTACAAGATTTTAACTAAAGCTACTACTATTTTAGCTAATATTTATATGCATTTATAAGTTGAATTTAGTGGGACAAATTTCTAGAACTGGAATTTCTGGATACAAAATTTTGCCCATTTTAAACTTGGATCGTTTTTTACATTATTGCCTTCCAAAAAAGTACTTATTTACACTCTTGTATAACCATGAATGCACTCTTGCATTCATGGTTAGCATATACAGAAAATAAATCTTGACAACACACCCCAGTCCCACTCAGCCTATTAAAACTTGTATGTATGAGGTGGGATTGAAGGTGATTTTAATTTTTGTAATTAAAAAAAAGACGTGCTTACTATTTACAGATCTCTTCACCTCCTCACTCAGCATTTACGCATTTTATAAGCATTTGTTAACCATCCACTGGATACAAAGCACAAGAGTAGGGGCTTTGGGAAAGCACATGACAATAGACGTTTTGGTCCTGTTCAGCCAGGATAATCATTACAAAGCCATGTGTAGTACACAGTCACGGTGCAGTATAAACACAAGTTTAGGAATGCTGTATACGTACAGGCATAACAAAGGTCCTTAGGTATTAAGGTGAAATATCTGTGAACGCTTCTCACTGGGAATTTTTTGGTAGAAGAGTAAAAATACTTGAATATGGCATCTATCACAAATGAAATCATAGGGAGTAAATTTAAAAAGAAATCTGAAGAAATTAAATGGCTTAGATCCAAACAGATATGACTAGAAATAGATATTAAGCACATGTTTATAAATACATACAAGTAAAATTCCTGTATGCTTTCTCTATTTTGTATATGTAGACAGCATATGTTTTCTTAAAAGCTATATATTTCTTGAATCTAGATTCAAATCATATGGCAAGTGGGTTGGAAACCCCAGGTACACATGTCAGGGGCTGGGGCACCAGGCTAGCCTGGCACACTGTTAGGCCAACTGCTGGACTGCTGCTTGGCATAGCTACAAACCTCTCCTGCTGGCAGCGCGCGTTCCAAGCTCCTGGCTGGGCCCCGCCAGTTGCCCTGCGTGGATTTGGGCAGGCGAGCAGGCAGGAAGGCACAACTGGGTCTGGCTGAGCAGCGAGGGCTGCTGTGACCACAGCTGGTGTCAGTGGTCTGGCACACAACCCACCCTTTCCCCTTCCTTCTCAGTTGGCACTGTAACCAGAGTTTGCAGGTATCTAAAGCATATTGTATACAGATTCTGTGAACTTTGCTTATTCCGTTATCAACTTTTTTCAATTTAAAATTTAATTATTCCTGTACTCAAGGGAAAACAAGGTATTTCCATCACCCATTTTCTCCAAAGAAAATAGTACACATCCTCATAGACACAATTTTAAGACATATTAAAGTGCTTCTAAATGTGGAAAAGAGGAATAAATGCAGAATAAAGAGAAAATACTTAGTGTGAACAGCAGTAAACAATCTTGTTATTTTAAAGAGGCATTTCTGAGTAAGGCAAAGGGGCCTTCAAGGCTGTGCTTGTGGAACAACACACACACACACACACACACACACACACACACACACACATTCTCTATTTCCTTTTTTACTTGTTGTGAATATTACTCCCAAAGCAAACAAGCCATTTTTAAATTCAGATGATAAATAGAGAAACCCTGCTCTGCACAACATAAACAGATTCTGCTCATTTGTTCCTTCAAGGGCTGAGTCTCATTCCAATTTTTCTCTTCCCTTTAAGCTTATCTAGAATCCCATTTGAGGAAACCAATGACCTAGTTCTGCTCGGATCTAATGCAACACAGGAGCAAATCCCAAATATCTCTGCTGGTCTTGCTGGGATTTCAGAACCTGAAAGTCCTTATCCTCCTCTGGAGGTAATGCTGTGATCAGCTCTAACACCACATGCCAGCCCTTTTATCAGCTTTTTGGAGAAGTATCTTTACCTCCTGTCAAGCAATGACCTAAAAAGTTTAATCCAGTTTACGTTTTCAAGGTCACAGTGGGTACAATGCTACCTTTCCTGAGCTAAGAGTAAAGGAAAATTACTTGCTCTAAATCTTAGATGTCTGGTTTTTTCCGTGTCCTGTCTCCCATCCTCTTGGTCCCTCTAGATATATTAAAGGCTCATGTGGGTCTTGTGGTTTTTTCTACATTATCTTAAAGTGTTATTTCTATAACACTTTGCTTCTATATTATAAATGTGTTATCCCCAAGACAAATGCCCCATTTGCTCAATTTTTATATTGAATGATTAGCAAAGCAAAACTTTCCAATTTCCCAAATTAACAATGAAACCCTAAAGTAGGAATGTATTCATGTTCCCCAAATTGACATTATTCAATGATCAAAATAAAATGCATACATAAAATCCTGGCCAATCTGCATACTCCATTCTTCAAAAAAAGCTATTTTTAACCTATGACTGTGACATGAATTTGTTTTTAATAATGTCTCAGTTTTATATAACCATGTATTCAAGGTCTTTATCATTCAGGGTACATAAAAATTGTACATTTAATCTTTAGCACAGTTGTAGAAGATAAGATTCACAGAGTGGAGAACAGATAAAAATAAGTATGCAGCAGCATGGTGCCAAATCATCAGAACTCACCATCTTATCAACAAATGGAAGTCATTCTTCTTTATTTCTTGAGCAAAGCAGTTTCACATAAGATAAATAGCTTTCAGTCAGAATAGCCTAACATGCAATATGCATCTTTTTGACATGTATATTCTAATACTACTTTAGACCATAAGATTAAAATAAGAAAAATTTCAGGGTGGTGTGTTGACAAGAAACACTGGTTGAATCTGCATTTTTTCTATTTTTCATCTCTCAGAATTTGGCTCTGTATGTGCATGTTTGTAAGTTAGTAGCTATCATTAAGTGATCAACTTCTAGTGACCTTCAAGTACCATTTTCTAAAGTTTTATATAGGGGAATAATTTCTGGAACTTGTCCTTTCTTACATCAAATATTAAAAGTCATTTCACATTTTGGAGACATTTTCAGAGATCAGGATGTACCGGGACATGTTTCTGATAGATTTGGGAGACTCAGTTGTAGATACATGAGTTTGAGAAAGCCATTTAGCTACTTGGGTTTTAGTTTTCACATCTTGCAGAGGCAGAATTTGAGTCAGATGGTTTTTAAAATTAAACCAAATTTTCATATTGTATCACCTATAAATCATTATTCTTTTGTTAATATGGAAAGTAGACAGGTGATGAGGGAGGTGGAATGAAAAAAATGAAGTGGACACAAGCCTTTGCCCTGGACCCTTCTTCCCTCTGTGGGTCTTTACTGGATACTCTTATCACTGAAAGCGCTGTTTGCTGAGGCTCCCGTCCCTTCTCTTCACAAACCCTGTTGCCAGGCAGCCACGGTAGCCTCTCACCATTCACTGGCAGAGGTGGAAAACTTAACTAAAGCCCTTGAGAAAATTTGGTGAACTAGCAGAAAACTTCAATTTTCAAATATTCATTGCTGTCATATTTACGAGTTTGCACATGTGTAAGAGTCTCATGGCAGACTGCCTTTGATTAAAACTCCATCTCTGCTACTTATCTAGCTGTTCAACCTCTTTGAAACTCACCTCTGAATTTTTTCCTCATCTGTAAATTGTGCAAAATATCTAGATGTACACTATTGTGGAAGAAAAATAATTATTTACAAGTGTTCAAAAAAACACCCTTCTCCTTCCCTTACTTCATGGTCAAATTATTTTGGAGAGTTTTGGCAATGACACTGAATATTATCAATACGAGAAACCTACAAAATCTATTTCTCTGACAAACTTTGTTTAGTGGGAGCTATGTTTTGAAATGTCAAGATGTGAAAGAAACTGCCTCATTTACCTGAAAGATATTGCTACATCACTTTACACTGATCAATTTTGTTTCTGCTTGTGCTATTGAGTAAATTGGCTACTTTATTCAGTTTGGACTTTGTCTGTCTCTTTGACTTCCATTTCCCTATCTTTTCCGTCTCCCAGCCCCTACATCTTCAAAGCGAGCATATGAAAACCTAGACCTAATGATGAAATCCATCCCGCTGGTGTTAAGTAAGTCATGCATGTGAAATCTCTTGGTAAAGTATGAAAATCTATGCAAACACAAGACAGAAAATAAGAAAAAAGCAAGGAACAGTTTCTAAAGAAGTAAATTAATTGCTACTAGATTAAAAAGCCAGTATACAGTAAACGTGCAATGTCCCAATTTTGTGGGGCTTATGAAGGTATAGGATAACGCACAAAAGGATAGTCAAGGAGCTGGGAGCCTAAATACAGCTTTCCTCTCACTCTTCATCAGGGCTGTTCCTCGCAGTGTTAGAAGGTATAGCATAGCTGTGCAAACCCTGTGTTGGAATCCTAACTCTACAATTCACTATGTGTGCATTTAGGCAAGTTACCATGGTCTCAATTTCTCATGGTAAAAATGAGGGCAGTGCTATCTAACTCACAGAGCTGTGGAGAGCGCTCGAGAGGATAATAAACGTAAAGACCTTGGTCCAAAGTTTTAGTCAGAGCACATGTTTTAAGAAAGTAGTTAATAGTTATTAGTAGCTTTATTTTTGAAAGAGAAGGCTGGGTTCAATGATCTAAGTTCTTCTTCATCTTTAAAATTAGACTCCATCTCTCTCCCTTTTTTCCCTCATAAAATACTCCTTGTAGAGTTTGGCGCATCCTGAGCTCAGGGTTTGGAGACCTGACCAGATTTAGTGGAAAGGGTGGTCTGAATGAATTATAAAAATAAGAGCTATCCTATCTTTACAAATCCTGTTAGTGTAGCCAGTATTCTGTGAATCTACATGTATTATTCCATCTTCGGTTTATACTTACAAATACAGAGCACCATCTCAGATAATAAAAGTGAATGCTGAATATTTTTGCAAGCTATTATAGCATTCTGAAAGAATACTATAAACACGTACAAGATGTGACTATATGGTAATGAAATGAATTTTCCTGTGTGGCGTGAAGGCTCATTAGCTTAGAGCCATGCTCTGTGTTGTTCTACAGAAGCCATGTGTGACATTTCTCACTAATGGCTTATGCTGTTACTAAATATTTGTCTCTAACTCCCTCAGTCTTTGGGAATGCAGGCATCCACTTGTGAGTAAATTAATAGCTCTGCAGAATCAAAATGAGGTACCCAGAAAAGATTTCATTTCCTAGGAGTCCAATAAGGAAAAAAAGTTCCTATTCCCAATTATACATTTGACCAGAGTTGTTGTTTCCAAATTTATATGAAAATACTTATTTTATGGGAAAGAATGTTTTGTATGATTCTTGGTAAATAAAACTGGGCCTTTGTTTTTAAAGATTTTACTATTTACATGAAACTGCTTTTATCAGCTAGGGAGAGGAGTAGAAGTGCACACTTACTTTCTTCATCAACGAGATTTTCAGCAGCTGATAGTAACCTCATCCTGTCTTCTGGGTTTTCAATGTTTAATTCAATGAGATGACTCTCTTCTATATCCTTTAAATCTTCTAGAGTCTCATAACCATTGAGCAAAAGTGTTGAGGTATATTCCTGTGGGAGAGAAAATATATGTATAGTACAAACTAGTTAGATTCAAATATTTTATTTTTAATTCTCTTTAGATTTAAAGAAAATGTAGAAATGTACATGGAAAACAAAGGTGACAATAGAACTTCTGCTTAACTTTACTATTAGTTTCCCACATATGAACTCTAGAGCACTTAAAAGATTATTTTATATAATTCTCACTTTCTAGAAGGGAAAATGTAAAGATAAAATAATTACCTTAAGCTATATAATTCCAAATCATGTATTAATTAAATAGCTGGATCATACACCCCATTTGGCACTTTTAAGTTCCCTACTAGCTAAATTGACAGAACTGGCATTTCCTTAAGTCTATCAATAAAATGCCTCTAACAGAGTAGTATAGTATAGTAATATTTCTGAATCTATATATCTTCTTGTTTGCTTGGTTGCAAAAACATCTACTCATATTAACTTCTTGGGATAGGTTAAAAATGAGTTTGAAATAGACATTATTCGATATAAAATGTGGGTTTAGCATTTCGGTTAAAAGGCATTATATAAACCTAAGGAATTCTAGACTTTCTATTTAATTAAAAGAATTTATCAAGCATAAAAGCACTATAGTTGGGGAGAGTATTGTTTCTTTTCTCAGCATGTATATTTTGTCCATCATTTGCATCAATATATATTAGTTTAAAATTCATAGGCATCTGATTTCAAAGTTCATATGTTATTTGTATAATCTCTGTCCTAAGAGAATAAAAATGAAAATGGAAATTGAATACTTTTTCAACTTCCTCAAAAATTCCTCCCATTTTACTTGATCATGATTTCAATATCCTTATTTTACTTACTAAGATAAGAGGAAGTCTAAAAGTTTGAAGTAATCAGGAAGAACTTATTACCAGCCCTTTTTAACAGCAATGACAAAAAAAGGAAAGCAAGAGCCACGACAATTCTTTTTTTAAAAGCGTATTTTAATTGAACACTAAATTAGAATAGAGAACAGAAAAATTCCTATTCTGACACCACCATCTAACCGTGGATTTTTGGACAAGTCATCTCACTCCTTTAGAACTTGGTTTTTTTCATAGGTCACACAACAAACGAGCAGCAGAGGCAAGCAAGCTTCCAACCTGTATTTCCTCCAAGGAGCATCCCCTTTGGGGTGCACCAATAGTAATGCAGGAAGGCTTAGCTAGTGTGTCTACACACAGAAACACAACTAGATAATTCAAAAAAAAAAAAACAATAAGGAAAGTTTAATTGGCTATTGCCTTGATGAATTTTGAAAACTACCAAAGTATGGCTGAGTTAATTTTAGAAATGGATTGCAAAACTGTAAATTGATTGAGACTAGGTATATTGTATGTACACACCATTTAACAAGGTGATGTTTCATAAAAGTCTTGCTAATATAACAAGAAAATAATTAGATTATATACATAGAACAACACAGTTTCCTTAACACAGTCATTGTGGGGCTTAATGATATCGCTGTTTCCTAAAAAACTATTCTTAAAACCATTACATTTACTTATCTCCTCTCAACTTGATTTTGATCTCTGCTCTACAGAATATACAATTTTCCTTTTCATTTTTCCTTTTGCTTCTCTGGACTTTTACTTTACTCTTCATACTCTCTTTATCATTCTCATTTAGATATTTTCTCTGGGCCTTTTATTCTCCTAGGTATTTTTCATTTTCCGCTGTACTTTCTCAACATTAATCTCTACTGTCACTGTTAAGTGCTATCAGGGTTTGGTCCAGGGGATGTTATATCAAGACCTGTCCTTGCATAATAAAAGTAATAAAGGAGAAATAAGAGCTGTTCTAGGAAAACAGATTTTCCTTTGCTGTAAGTCTTGTATTTTTAAACAACACTGTACAAATGCTGATCCACTCTCCATAATTATTCCATTCATATGCCCATCAAAACCAAGTAGGCCATAAGTCTGCTAACCTGAAGGTGAATCCTCTCCAAGAACTCCTGCAGAGTCTTGGGTTTTTCCCTTTTACTCCTTCGGTGTGCCTTTATTTTCTTGGGGGCTGCTTCCTCTTCTGAGATGACATCCACATAAATAAATTTGAAGTTTCCCACTTTATTGTTCAACATTCCTGTCCACATCCCCATTGGTGTTTTGCAGATAATGTCTATGATGTCTCCTTTCTAAGGGCAAAGACACATATACAAATCAGATTTCAGAGAATAATGATTTTATGAAAATTGATAGAAACAATGAAATTAAACAAAACTAGAATAATGAGAACATTATGTTATAGGGGTTCAGAGAAAACAGAAATAAATCTAAAAGTTCACTTCTTTCAAATGGTTAAGGAAATTAGTTACTAGTAATAATGAAGAAAACTTCAACATGCTTGACAAAAAGCTTTTACAAACATTTGATGGCACTTTTACATTTTTGTTATCATATCAACTTATATTTGTAGAGCGTGGCATAATTTACAAAACATTTTTGCATACACTAAATAATTTTATGCTTACAGCACACCTCTTAGGCACATACAGGAGGTATCATACTTAAGTATTACAGAAAAAGGAGCAGAGATATTAAATGACTTCTCAAGAGCCTACAGGAAGTTAATGCCAGAACCAGAACTCAAGTTCAAGTTGTCTGAACTAAAAAATGATGCTGTTTTCATTTATACTGTCAAAGCAATATATATGTAGCAAAACTAAACCTGTCATTCCCAAAGGAGCTCCCTAACTGTGGAAGGAGAAGAAAGAAAAGTCTGTAACTCTGCCTGTGCTTCTAGTTCATCTGAAATATTATATTTATCTACAGTGTAAAATAAACCCATCTAAAGTATTTCATTCATCTAAAATAATTAAATTGTGCAGAGCTCACATAAAAGTATGTGTGCACTATGGATAAATTATGCTGCATAATTCTTATTACAGTACTAATTCATCTCCTCTAATATTTAGATTGAGTTCCACAACAAAATTTGGATTGAAGTGTGAAGGAAGCACTTTGGGATGAACAAACCAATTGGTCTTTTTCTTTATTCATGTCCAAGACCATAACTGGCTACTGGATGTTCTGCCAGTTATTGGCAAGAGTAGAAAACCTCATGGGGGTATTTCTTTGTAAAGAAAATTTATTTCTATTCAAGTACAGTGTGTACATTTAAGAGTCATAGTTACTCCTTTAAGACTTAGAACTTTCTGCCCTGGGAGTCCAATATGTTTTGCCACTTTTAAAGCGTCTACCTTCAAACAAACTAAGCATTAAATCTGCTACTAAAAATATTTTTCCTTTTGCTCTGTGAATATGCGTTCTTCCATCTAAACACAAATTTTACATGTAATGGCAGAATTCAGCTTGATTGAAAGATACGGTTTTTCTGACTTGTGATCAACTGTCTGTGTGGGCCTGTGAGCTGGTACATTGGGGTGGGGAAACTGAGGCTTTGGAGCCACATGTGGCCTTCTGGATCCTTGAGTGCAGCCTTTTGACTTAATCTAAATTTTACAGAACAAATCCTTTTAATAAAGGTTTTGGATTTGGCCGCAGGTTCCCCAACCCTGCAGGAGGAATCAAATCTCAGGCAAGACGGCATCAGCTAAGCAGACTGGGGAACTCTAGAAAGTGTCTATAAGTATGGCAGCCCTTTACTGCATCCTTCCAATTACCTTTAAACTTGCAAACTTTTTGTTTAATGAACCTCTTTAATCATTAAATTTAATCTGAAACGTAACAACTAGATATTTTATTCTATGTCCATAAATCAAGTTTACCATCATTAATGTAGCTTAAGTCAGTGAAATCTGAAGTCTAGAAATCTCAGATTTGTCTAGTACTGTTTTGTGTTGATCTCCGTACGTCTAGCACCTAACATAATGCTTCATATCTAGTACACAAAAGATGCTTGAAAGAAAAATATCACATGTACTTACCATTACATTGGAACTAATCGATCAACACCTATGTGTATATATGGAAATAACATTCATCGGAAATCAAGCAGGTGGGTGGGGGAAGAAAGGGATGGGTAAAATCACACCTAATGGGTACAATGCACCCTCTATCTGGGGGATGGGCACAGTACAAAAGCAATTTATAACCAAATCGTTTGTATCCCTATAATATTCTGAAATTTTAAAAAAAAATGCTACCTAGAAGTTTTAATTGGCTACTAAACATTATCAAACTGACATTAATTTTATTAATTCTTCAAAAGCTTTTTAAATTCATAAACATGTAACGTATATCCTTTAAATTTGTAAACCTGCACATTGAAGAGACCACGTTGGTAATCAAGAAAAGACTCAATTTCATTTTGGTTAAGACCCTTGATGGGAAAAAGGGTATTTCAATCTTCAGTAGTAACTGGGAGATTATTATTGTGTCCTTTAAGAATTCCATAAAAATCACCGTGGGCAGCTCTGGCAGTGGCACACTGGCATTGTATTGCAGGGAAGTTGAAAAGCTATCCTGAGTCAAAATGTGTTGTGTTTATTCCCTTCTATTGTCCTCCCCGTAAAGTGGTTATTAGGATACAGTCGTCCTTTCCGTAGGACTTGAATTTAGGCTCCAAATCATTTCTTGTAAATGACTAAGGAGCTGACTGTGGGGAACAACGCTTTTCTCATTCTCCAGCTGAGCTTACTCTGATTCGATAGCACAGAGGGGATAAAAGGAAAAGCTGAGTGTCTTAAATGTTAAATAATAATATCAATACTCCATAACATATCATAGTTATTAGTTGACATTAGCTTGGTGTTAACAGCATAGAAAAGCCATAATTTATATCCCTTTAGCTTTAGTACTTTGTGATACTATAAGAAATAATTTAACATCTATAAAGTATCTTAGCACAGTCTTCTACTTGTGCTGTTATAACCAACCTCACCCCTTGAGTGTGAGGAAGACTATGAAAATGATGAATTTTACATTCATGATTATGGTACCTTATATGATTTCACATGGATAATTAATGCATCAAATTAGTCAATTTCGAGTTAATCAAAAAGGGGATTATCTGGGTGGTCCTGACTGAATCAGATGGGATCCCTTAAAAAGAAAAATATTAAAACATGGGTGGGTTTTCTCCTGCTGGCCATGTTGTAGAGAGGGCCTTGGCTGGGGAGCCTAGGGGCTGAGAATGGCCCCCAGCTGATATCCAGCAAGAAAGTAGGGCCCTCAATCCTACATTCAGGAGTAACTGAATCCTGTCAACAGACAGTGAGCTCAGCAGAGGACCTCAGACCTTGGGTGAGATTGCAACTAGGCTGACACCTTGGTTTCAGCCAGGTAAGATCTTAAACAGAGAACTCAATTGAGCCATGCCCAACTTGTGACCTACAGAAACTGTGTGATAACACTAATTTGTGTTGTTTGATGCCTCTAAGTTTGGGGTAATTTATTACACAGCAATAGAAAGTGAACACGGAGAATAAGAGTAAGAAGAGGGAATTCAGCAGAAAGATCTCTGGTTACTCAACAGCAACCAGTTTAAAAAGTACTAGAGTTGCCTGGCCAAGCCTCTTTCCCAAGGCCTTTGCTCTTGCCTGGTATTTTCATCTTCTCTTCCTCTCCTTGGCTTCATTATTTTATTTTTACTCCTATAAGTATCAAGCAGACTCGGGCACCGCCAGCAATCTGTGAGACTTTCAGTTTTCAGAAAAACATGGATAACTCCTTCCCTCCTGTTAGACTCTGAACCTGTATTATCTATCTGCTTAATAGCAACGTACACAAATAGACTGAATAGACTGATCCCCCTTACTACCTCGTAAGTTTTATTCAAGTTCTTGGCACAGTTAACTTGTCCCCAGTTCTATTGTTGGGAAGGACACACTCACACACCTACTTTCCACTGCTTGTACTTCCTGAAACAGATCATACAACGAGCATTTGACAAACCATTCGTAATGTGGATATGCCTTCTCACCTTGATTTTCAGGGAGTCAGTGTCATAGGGACTTGGTGTGAAGTCAGTATGCACTCTGGCACGGCCACAGAATGGTCCTGAGTAGGGGCCATCGTCATCTAGTCGAAAGCTGTCCCTGTTGCTTGTACCATCTGAGCAGCTTGTTATTCCACCTGTGGAGAGAAGAGGTTCACTTCCCATTGAAGGCATGCAACATTCTGAACCAGCATCTGGACACAACTAAGTATTGACAATGCTGACACATTGGATGCCAGCCTCATGAGGGGGTTCTAATTGACTGAGCCCAGTGTCTGTCTCCTAGTCACTCTCCATTAGCGACCTCTGTCCTCTGAGCCATTTCTGACCTTTTTCCTGCCAATCTGGCCGATCTCTCCTCAACCACTAACCCAAACACCCTCTCATTTGGTCTCTGTGATCTGGTGCAGCACCCAGTGTGTTAATCACTGGACATTTGCCAAAAAGGAGGAAGGTATAGATTTAACCTGTAAAGTCAAATAATTAATTTTGTACATGTAAACAAAGACAGAAACTGATGGGAACAGTTTGATCTTTGTGTGCTATTGATCACGAAAGGTTAAAACATGACATTACAAGGTTCCCTAAAACTTATCACAATTGTAGCAGAAGTTCTTGCCCAGGGTTCCTCCTGTGTACCAAAGGCCATTTGGAGGCAACATTACTATGCATAAAAGGTGGCACTTCTGTCTGTTGTGTGAGTGAAAGGGAAGGAGGAAGTGTGTTTGAATATCTACCCCCAAGTGGTTCAAAACTGTTCTAAACCAGACTTTTAAAAGTGCTCCAAATCCTTGTTTTCTGGTCCTCTTCCTTTCCGATCTCGAACCTCAAGAAAAAAAGAGAAAGAGATGCCATTTTTCTGCCTGCCTGGGGGCAAGAATGGTTCCCAGCGGAAATAACTCTCCTTTTCCAAACCCCAGTCATCAATTCCTTCCTCCTTCTGTCAGGCCTTTCAGCACTTTGTTCAATGAGGGAACAGCCCAGGTCCACTACCATCCATTGTGATATAAAGTAAAGATCCTTCAAGATATTCCATGTTGTATATGAATTGGTGTAAGAGAAAGGTGAGTTGCATCTAATCACAGAAATTGAGTTCTACATGATACCAGTTAAATGGGGCCACCATCTCCTCACACCATCCTTTCAATGAATACTCCAGGCCCATGCTTTTCATGGTAATTTTTTTTTTTTTTTGAGACAGAGTCTCACTCTGTGGCCTAGGCTACAGTACAGTGGCACCATCATAGCTTATTGCCACCTTAAACACCTGGGCTCAAGTAATCCTCTTGCTTCAGCCTCCTGAATAACTGGGACTAGCGGTGTGTGCCACCGCACCTGGCTAATTTTTCTATATTTTGTAGAGATGGGATCTTGCTCTTGCTCAGGTTGGTCTCGAACTCCTGGACTCAAGTAATCCCCCTGCCTTGGCCTCCTAAAGTGCTAGGATTACAGGTGTGAGCCACCACACCTGGCCAGTACATTCTAATTTATAAAATTCACTTTTCAGTGAAAAAAAGGAAAAAAAGAAAAGGAAAGTAAGGAAAAAGTGGGAAGTGGGGAAGGGAGGGAGAGAGAGAGAAAGGGACAGAGAGAAGTAGGAGGGAGGAAGGGAGAGAGGAACAGAGACAGAGAACAGGATTTTATTTATCTGACTCAAGTCATTTTAAACATTATGACTCAAGGTAAAACTAATTCTCCCAAGTATAGATTTTTTTTTTTTAGGGATGGATATTTAATTACCCAACATGATGTTTCTGAGGCACATACCCAAGAGTTCTGCTGATTACAGCATTAAAAGTTTTAAAACAACACATAATTCTATCTAATATATTATGCATCATTTTAAATAAGAGCAACTCCATATAGATTCAATACATATTACATGTTCACCATTTCTTTTATCAAGTAGCTGGAATCTTGTTACTAATTTGATAAACATTTGTTGTTTTTAATTAATTTAACTCAGGCTTCACACCTAGGACCTTGTCCTTTATTTATTAGCCTTACTTGAAGAGCTCTGCCCACTGTAGAGACTATCCATGGAGTCGCTGGCTTTGAGGGAGACCTTCTCAGTGTGGGTCCCCATCACAGGATCACTGTTTCGATATGGGAGGACACTCTCTCCATCTTCCTCATCCTTCAGGAAAATATATCAGAGGTTAAGTGCAGAGAACAGATTTCCATGGAGATGTTCACTGTGTATATTGATTTAATAAACAAGACATATTTTAGCAATAAAATACCTAGGAATACATCAGCATAAAATATGAGTCATTAATTTTTAGTTCAATTTCTAGCAAACACTTTAGAGTATTCTTGGAAAAATTCTTTAAATGAGACATATCTCATTGTGGAAATCAACTGATATAATAGTTCATTTTTGCAAATTAGGATGAATATCATACCAAGATTATTTAATCAGAAATGTTAGATTTATTGACATCTATGCTTTATCTGTTAAAGCACTTTTACTTCATGTTCTCCTTCTTATCTATTTACCACCATTACTAATCCATTGAGGTCTGATACTACAAGTTTAAACTCTGCATAGTTGTTTCATGTCAGTTATTTGCACCCTACCAGATCACTAGATATGAATAAAACATGCATACTTTGCAATTCTAAAGCAAAGCTTATCTAAGAAGCTTTACAAATCTCATACTGTGCTTGCCACCTAGTCAAGTGAAAAGCAAATCTTGCATAAAATTAGAAAAGACAGAAAATTTCAAAACAAATTGTATTTCCTTGAAAACATCTCAAATGTTTTCCATATTTGGATAGTTTGGACAAAATCTATGAATCTTAATAGTCATCAGAAAATAATTTAATATTCCAGATTTTTTAGTATTTCTAAACAATGATGAAACTTCAGAATATACATATAATATACACTCAGTATGATTCTCTGCTTTTATCCATCCCTTATTCCTTCCTTCAGTCATTCAATATAGTTTATAGAGCACCTCTTAGGTACTGGGCACAGTTCTAGAATTTGGGTATTACCAGAGTAGACATGATAACAGTGTCCTAATGAAAAACATTCTAGTATGTTAGTCTACTTACGTGTGTGTGTGTGTGTGTGTGTGTGTGTGTAGAGTGTTTAGGGAGATGTGCATAAACAAAATAAGCAAGACAATTTCAGAGAATAAGAAGTGCTATGAAGGAAATGAAACTAGTGATATGAGAAAATTAGCTACTGAGGTTAGGGTTAGGGTAAGGTTGGCTGATTTAGATAAAGTAGCCTCCAAAGACCTCTGCCATAAGACAATATATGCTCTCAATTATTAACCTGAATGATAAGAAAATATTACAGATGTGAAGCTTCGGAGACAGTTTTTCACTCAAAATTACCTTGGATTGTTCAGAGAAAAACAAAAATGCCAATGTAGTAAGAAAAAGAAGAATATTGGTACATGACTGCAGAGAAGTAGACTGGAACAAAATCACAAAGAGCTTTATAGGTCATGCATGGTGGCCATGGAAATGTGCCACTTAGATCTCTTGCTATGGGATCCTTCTTTACTGATAGCCACAGCGCTGCCTCTCTGTATCTACCGCTGTGTTTTCTCTGAAGCCATGCTCCCTGCCAGTGTGAAAATGTGAGGGTATTATTTGAGCCCATCCTGGTGAGATGCGGAGCTCCTCTAGTGAAAAACTTTGGTAACGGGATTTTTTATCAATCTGACCAAAGCTTTCTCAGAATTTTGCTGAAGTCTGAGATTCTGTCTACCCGGATCCTCCTTCCTTCTCCCTCTGGTTTTACAGATGTCAGACTTGCATTGCAGTCTAAAGGCTTTCCCTGCTCATTTCTTCTTTTTCTTCTTTATCCTTCACAGGGATTTATTTCTTCCAGTAAATCTTTGGTGCTTTTATTCCCTTCTTGGGGTCTGCTTTTCAGGGGACAGGAATAAACACACCGTAGTAAGGGAGTATATTGTGAAGGCACAGTGAAATTTTAACCAAGGAAATGGTGTGTCCTGATTTCCACTTTTCAGAGATCTTTCTGGCTTTGATGTGGAGAATGGATTTTATGGGGGAAAGAGTAAAAGAATGGAAAGCAATTAGGTGGTTACCGTGGTAATCCAGGCAAGAGAGTTTGGTTACTTAGTCTAAGGCAGGAACAGTTTATGAGGAAAAATTAGGGGTTTTAGATATATTTTGGAGTTAGAATCAAGGGGATATACTCATGAATTAGTGTGAAAAAATGAGAGAAAGAAGGAATTTAGAATGATTCTTAGGTTCCTTTTCCTCCTCTTCCCCTGGCCTCCTCCTCCTCCCTCTTCTGCTTTTTAGCATGTAGAGTTATGACAGTGTTGTCTGTTACCACTGGGAATACTGAATGAGAAACCATTTTTTAAATAGAAGTGAAGAGAATCAATATTTCAGCTTTGTATATATTAGATTTCAGATATCTAGTGAACATCTAACTGATGATATGAAATAAACAACTGGTTTGTATAAATAGAATAGATAAGTGAAGAGGTCACAGCTAGAGATATAATTGTGAAAAACAAAGTCATGAGACTGGATGAGATCATTTAGGAAGAGAAGGTAGATTGAGTAAACCATCCAGGAACAAGCCTCAGAAAGACTTAATATTTAGGTGGACAAAAAAAGAAAACAGAGCCAAGAAAGGAAGCTGTTAGGAAGAAGAAAAGTCAGAAGAATGCCCAGCCAAAGAAACCAAGAAAAGAGAATGTTTTACATGTAAGTAAATCACTTGTGTCAAAACAACTGAAAAGCAGTAAGAAAGAAAATTGACCATTGGATTCAGTAACACAGAAGTTACTACTAATGGTGACAACTGTTTTAAGGGAGTACTAGGAACAGAAGCCCTGTTGAAATGTGTTAAAAAAGAGAATGGACATAAAACATATAAATCAATAGAGTAGAATTGAGAGGTCCATAAATAGACCCATATTTTTATGATGCATGTATTTATGACCACATAATTTATGGTCAATTGATTTTCAACAAATGTGCCAAGATAATACAATGGCTAAAGAATAGTCTTTTAAAGAAATGGTGTTGGGACAACTGGATATCCACATACAGAAAAATGAAGTTGAACTCCTCCCACATACTGTATAGTAAAATTATCTCAAAATGAATCATACAACAAAATTTAAGAGTTAAAAACCATAAAACACTTAGAAGATAACAGGAATAAATCTTTATGACCTTAGGTCATGGACATTTGTGCCACAAAAAGTACCATCAAGAAAGTAAAAATACAATGCAGAGAATCTAGAAAATATATCATGTTGCTGGTCATATATTTGATAAGGACTTATTCCAGAATATACACAAAACATTTGAAACTTAATGAAAATGGACAAAGCATTTAAATAAACATTTCTACAAAAATATATACAAATGGCTAATAATCACATGAAAAAATTCTCAACATCAGTCACCAGGGAAATGTAAATCAAAAGCAAATGTAAATCAAAATAACAAATTCCACTTTATGTCCACTAGGATGACTAGCATTAAAAAGACAGACAATAATAAGTGTTGAGAAAGACATGGATAAATTGGAACCCTCATACATTGCTAGTAGCAATGTAAAATGATACAGCTGTTTAGGGAAACAGTTTGCTAGCTTCTCAAAATATTAGACATACATTACCATATATTCAAGATAAGTGGAAAAATATTTTCACACAACAAATTAAACACAAATATTTGTAGCAACATCATTCATAATAGCTAAAAAGTAGAAACAATCCAAATGTCCATTAACTGATGAATGGATAAATTAAATGTGGTTAATCTATAAAATGAAATACTATTTAGCAATAAAAAGGTATGGAGTACCAATGCTTGCTGCAATATTAATGATATGTTCTTTTTCACATACTAGATGCATGATCTTTCTGAGTCTCAGTTTCTTCCATTAAGATGGAAGTAATAATACCTTTTTCCTCCCAACTTCTAGGCATAATGACTGAGGTAGAAAATAGAATATTTCATAAAGCACCAAGTACTTCTGTATCTAGAAGAACTTATTCAATATTTTAAGAAAGATTTAATAGAAAAAATACAAATGATTAACAAAGTACACTTACTTTTTCCTCAGAAAGGGCTTTGATGTATTTTTTACCCACTTTCTTCTTCATTGTCCATGAAATAGCTCTCATTTTTTTACCCAAACCTCCTCCATTGTTTGAGGTTTTATTTTGTTCTCCACTTTCATTTATGGGTTCCCCATCATGTTTCTAATTTTGAATCATTTACAAAAGACAAAATAATAAAGAAATAAAAAGCATTGATCTGAAAACATTGTTAGAAAGAAGAATCTAAGTTTGTAGACTTCCTATATATTCTGTGCAGCAGCCTCCAAAATTTCAAACAATGGGCATAATACACATCTTTACAGTTGTCTAGGCCTGGTTGCTTGTGAGACACACAAACTCAGAAAGTAAAAGTTTGATGAAGGCCTTGAGCCTCACATCTGAAATTATTTTCAAGAATTTTGTCTATTTTTGAATAGCTGTATTGAAGAATCATTTTATTCCTTCTTGTTTTTGAGATGAACAAATAGAATTAAATACCAAACATGGGAAGTGATTGTGTCTACGTGGATGCAAGATATTTTACTGGAGGCTTTAGAAGGGCTATAGTGTCTGTGCTGAATGGGCCTTAAATTAGCCTCTTGCTCCTCATAAAAATTGAGATGGTCATGGTTATTTTTAAGAATTTGGGATGTTAATTAAATCCACTGAGAAAGTGCATTTTCTTTCATCTTGGCACGTGCATTTCCCACATTCTCAAGCAATAGTAAATATGAACTATTTGCAGGCATGAGTACAGAAATCTTCATGTAATTCACATGCTGAACTAAGCAAATTTCTTATATGAACTGCTTCTGCCTGTACTTAGGAATTTTGTTAACCCAATGACTTCCTAACTCAGAATAAAACACAAAGTGTTCACAGTCCACAAGGCTCTAAAACATAACATAACATAAAATAATGTGATATAATTAATATAATATATATTGTAATGTGATATTTGTTGCATTATACGGAGTCTATATGAAATGAAATAGCTTCACCACCTCTGCCCGAGCTACTTCTCAGCTCTCCCTTGCTCATTAGACAGCAGGTCTCAAAATGTGGTCCCTGGACCAGCAGCATCAACATCAGTTGGGGACAATGTGTGTTTTAACAAGCTCTTCAAGTGATTTTGATACACACTTGTTTGAAAACAACTGTAATGAAGTATTGCTGCTTCGCCCCCTGGCTGTTCCTCTGTCAGGTTTTCACCAACGTTTGTACTTGCTTTTGCCATTGGGTTGCCCTAGACATCCACAAATGTCTTCCTTCAGTCATCCAGGCTTCTGGTTACATGTCACGTAAGAGGAGAGAAATTTTCTGATTGATCACCCTCTGCACTGTCCACACTTCCTGTTTGTTTACTCTGATTTATTCTTCTAAGTACTTAACATTACTTAATAATGTATTTGTTCATTTGATTGTCATGTACATCTTCCACTATGATGCATGCTCCATGAGAATAGAGACTTTATCTGTTTTCTTTATTCTGAGTGTCTAGAATATGTCCAAACATAACTGGCACTTGATATTTTTTGAATAAATAAAACTTCCCACATAGAAGTTTGCAGCAATTTTTTCTTTGGAGGACATCTTTGGGTTGCAAATCCTTAATACCTCATATTTACAAGAAAGGAACCTTGAAGGTCATCTAATTTAGCACTGCCCATTGTTCCTGATAGGTGGACAGCCAGTCATTCCCTGAATATAAAAAATGATGGGAAACTTCTCTTTAGTGAACTTGAATATTTTAACATGAAAGTTTAACCACATAGTTAACATCATTATTAATCAATATTATGTTTTGCTTCATATCTCACCCCAAATTGCCTATGATAAATATGAATGGACAGCCAATTTAAATCTTCATTGCACTTTATTAATTTTTATATTCAAGGTTATAAAGGCAAAGATTATTTGCTTAATTCAAAAGCCCCAAGTAAAATATAATTTGGAAGCATCTTAAATTTTAGAGTTAGCCTTTTTCTTCTCTCTTTTTGCTACTTAAACTTTCCCTAACTTCATTGTAAAATTATTTTA
>CAUYSK010121943.1:0-11077 GCA_963575035.1 Avahi laniger | reverse complement strand
TCCCAGTTGACTGAAACACTTTGCTGTACTAGTTACTATCCCACTTCCCTTCATTATGACCATCTGTTCTCTTCATATGCAAATTATTTAGCCTTTCTAGGCCTTAGTTTTTGCTGTTGTTTTTTGGATTTTTTAAATCTGCAAAATGGTGATGATGATATTTAGCTAGTAGTTCAGCAGGTTAGACCAGATGATAATCTTAACCTCTTTCCAACTCGAATATTCTATAATGGATTGATTATTTTTTGTCAAAACTTGATTTCCTCTATAATCATCCTAAAGATGGTTTTTGTAGTAGTAAAAAATTGTATTTTCATCAAGTAGAAACATTGATATTGAAAAGTAAGTTGCAAAATAAACAAAGCACACATTTTAATGATGATAGAAACAAGCTATAAATGAGTGTGAGTCTTTTGAATTCTAAAGTTTTGAAAAATATTTTTAAAAATGAGACTTTTTAAAAAAATACAGACTTGCCATCCCTTAACATGTATAAACTAAAATTGTCTTTAAAATTCTCATGATATTATTCTCTAACTCATTTAATTATTATTGTATCATCTATCTACTCATAGGAAGTATTTATCATTCACTAATATCTCTTAATATCTTAATGTTGTGTAATTATCCTAAGCTTTTGAGGCGGAGCCTATGCTTTAAACATAACTATGGTAGGGTATTGTAGATGAAATCATGCAGATTCATCAGAATATAGAACCTTTTTTTTCAGCAGGTATTCGATATGCTTTGATTATCCAGCTACAAGATATTTATTGAATAGAATGTGGAATTGCCCTTAAATTACCTCCTGCGATGTGGTAGTGCCTACTTAATAGAGGGAGGCAAAGGGAAGGCCAGGCTGATGAAGGGCACTGGAGCCTGCATTTTGCCTTAGTTACATGTTTTTAAATGAGATGCTGGAGGCCCCTCAAGGCTGCCATATGGCTTGGAAGTAGCCAAGCCAAGTGCATCTGACTACAGTGCCCATGCGCTTTTCTCTCCAGATCCTCTGGTCAGAATGTGAAGTAGATAGCCTAAAGGCATCTGTACATCTAGAATGTTCCACAGGGGACTTTGATGTACAATGGAGACCACTGTCGTGCTGCACTTTGACTTATGTGGTTACATACAGTCCTCACAACAGCATTGCCAGGTGGTATTCTCAGCTGGAAAGGAAGAGTCACAGTCACTAAGTCTCAGATAGAGAAAGTAACCAGCCAGTGCCATTCATGGACCAAGATTTTGATCCCAAATTCTCTAATCCCTAGTCTAAAGCTTTTATTCCCAGGATTCTAAATTATATAATGTTGTGACCTAGAAGAAATGAGAAAATAAGTAGTTGAGAAAAGAGTACAAGAAGTGAGCTAAAGACACAACTATAAGCATATATCAAGGCGTAACTGGTCGTGGACTTTTTTTAAACTGATGCCCTGATCTGGTATATCTTGCTGACTTGACCTTTTTCTAAACTGATGCCCTGATCTGGTATATCTCACCTGAGCTTCCTTGATGCTTCTTTGCAAAATCTTTAACTACAATCTTAACACCAGTAAAGAAATTGTTGCTTTTAATTTATTAGAAGTTTGGAAGGATGATACCTGAAACAACTGACATTTGAAAACCATCACAAAATTGTAGGGCAGTGTACCCCTCTTTTATAATTTTTTTTTCTGATTCTGTAATCACAGAAAAGTAGTATACTCTTCAAATTTTTTAAGTTAATGGAAGAAAAGGCAGCTGCCATTTATTGGGTGTTTACTGTTTGCAAAGTATTAGTGTGCTGGGTACTTTTCCCGTATTATCTCATTCAGTCCTCACGTCAACCCTGTGAAGTAAAATAGTACTACCTCTAGACAACTGAAGCTTAGGGGGCTTTGAGAGGATAATTTTCCCCAAATCACACTTCTAGTAAGTAGTAAAACCCATGTGGCCATACTTCCTTGCAAGCACTTTTCTAAACACTTTACATGCATCTTTTTTATCTGTAGAACACCACCTTGAGAAAGGTCCCTTTTCAAAGTCACACTGCTGATGCAGGGGTGGGGATTTGTTCTGTAAAATTTGGATTCAGTGAAAAGGCCACACTCAAGGATCCAGAAGACCACATGTGGCCCCAACGCCGCAGGTTCCCCACCCCGGAATGGAGAAACTGACAAGGGGGAAAATTATTTAGTCTGCTCAGACATAAAGGTTACTATACAGAATTTGGAGTAAGTGGGATATGATTAAGGAGTACTTGGTTTTACCAGTCCTTCTACAACTATTTTAGGGTATGACATTTCCCCATAGGACATCTGCATAGATTAACATCATCCAGGATTACAGAGTCAAAGAGATAGTTTTGAATAGGAGCAGAAATCGAAACCTTGTGTTTGGAGAGCAAATGTGCCGCCTCTGCCTGTTCTGTAGCTTTGTGACTCGTTAAGGCTATCTGTATATGATGAAAGTTTTCTTAAAGAAAAACACTGCTACTACCACAAATGGTTTCTTCATCTATAACATGGGAATACAGGGGCCACCACTTCTTCCTTTGTGATAAGAATAAGCTCCTGAAATTTTGATGACTAGGATCATCAGTGAAGGCCTTTAGGGAAAATCAAATATATTTTTTAAATGTACATGTTATTCTTTAATCTAGATTTTGTTTAAAGACTCCGTGAAGTCATAATCTTTCCCATTCTTTAGGGAAAACTAGAACTTACCTTAATCGTTAATTATATGACGAGTTTGGGGATTTTTAGTAAAGATGAGGGTTGTACTGATGGCAGATTTTCCCAGTGCAGTGACTACTGGCATAATTTCTGACAGTTAACTAATCTCTAAACTGCTTCAATTATCTTGTTTTCCATAGTGAGAAATTTAATTAAAATGGAGTACAGATTGTGAAAAGGTTATTTATGAAAATGCATTTTAAATGTGAATTGAAAAGCCTAGGGACACCTTTTTATTTTAGATAAAAAGATGAAGGTTCTATAATTTTTTATATTCATTTTACCAGAAGCAAGGGTAAGAGTGGTATGCAATTTACTTGAAATGTCTGTCAGGAGCCTCACAAGTCAATCTTTTTCCTGAATTGCTTGAAAAGTTCACTTATTTTAGAAATATAAAACTTCAGGAAATAAGTCCAGATTTTAAATATAGGTATATAGAGGGTTTTTTTGTTTTTATTTTTTCTCCTTTCCTTAAACAAAAACATCAAAAAGTACCTTATCAGGGTCTTGGAAAGCTCTAAAATGACAATGTCACTAAGTCACACAAAGCAAATTTGGACTTCATAATTAGGCTTGTTAATCCAAGTTAGGCAATGATGGTTATACTTGAGCTGATATGACAGGTGTATCATGTCCTTCAGGTGAATTAGGATTAGGGCAGGGAAGGGAACTTGGGAATCACTAGATTAGTCCTTTGTTATATTGGATTTCCTACAAGAACCTGCCATCTTGGTTTCATCATTTTCCTTGGGCATTTAACCAGCATTCATAGAACTCATTTTCTGCATACAAGTAGATCAGAGTCTAGGAAGGAACACAGTGTAGGGAAGGAAAAATAATTTTCTCTCTACCTTTGTGAGTTCTTAGCTGGGATCAACCCCTGTAACAAAAGAAACACAAACAAGTTTATTAACATGTATAATTCCTATAAACTGAGAGAAACCCAAAGAATCAGTAAATCTCAAAGAGGTGGCTTAGAATTCTGGCTTATATAACATCTTCAACAAAGGACAGTACATTTTTAGACAAGTGACCAGAAGCAGGAAAACGACTTTGAGTCACTAGGGCAACAAATTATGGGAAGGCAAATCAGTGGACATTTGTTGCTCTGGTGCTATCTCTGGCTAATTAGGGTCTGAAGTTGGCTTTGGTGATTAGCTTTTGCCCCTTGTGTTAGAGAGGGCAGGAAGGGATACCTTTATCTTTATAAATTTATGTCTTGCTTTTAGGCGAATAGAAGGCAGAGAACTTTTCTTGTTTCTGCTATTTGCAGTTGCCTTCAGCTCAAAATGCTCTCTATGCTACAGTAGCATATTTTGTGATGCCATGTCTGCACTACTACAAGTTATCACCCTCCCTTTGAATCCTTTCATAATCCCCTCTGTATTTTAGGTGGTCAATCTCTATTATTTGGGTTTATATATATCTTATGTAGAGTACTTATTTTAATGTAATCATTCCTTTATTTGCTTTATTGTTTCCCATTATACTTTATGTTATTGATGGTAGGGGCCATGCCTTTTCATTCACCAGGGCCCAGTGTATAGTTTGCACTCAGTATTTGATTTCTTGATGCAGAGACAAAACACTACATTCAGGATACGAATACCTTTAGTTGACTTAAGTACAAAAGATATTTAGAGAGGTAGAAAGAGGGAAGACTGTTTGATGGAATATGGAAAGAGTTTCTAGAGGACATAACATTTAAACCAAACAGGAAAAGAGACTAGCACTCAGGCAGAGCTGGGAGTATTCAAAGGCCTAGACACGTGGAAGGTCTTGGTGTACTGCAAACAGCCAGGGGAATTTTGATGGTGATGTATTATTGATGATGATGGTATATTATTGTCGATTGATATACATTATGTTTATTCTATTCAGTTTGTAGGTAGAGTAGAATGTGAGGTACATGACAGGACATGGAATCTTGAAAGACACTTCATAGCTATAGTAGTTTAAGATAAAATTAAACAGCAGTTTAAAATAGAACCACATTGTCAGGTTGGCTGAAACAAGTAGAAGGCCAACTGGCCATCTAGATATGTCCTCCTAATGCTACATTTCCCTGGGGAGTTTGATGTAGCACAAAATCTGGCCTTTGGTTTTATAGGAACAGGAACTATCTCATAGTGGTTCAAAGCAAAGCTGGGAGCCAAACTACTTTCAAATTCTTGCTCTGCCTTTAATTGCTGTGTGCTCTGTGACCCTAGCTGATAGGGACGCTTAACTGCTCTATGCCTCCATTCCTCATCTATAAACAGGAGTATTAGTTCTTACCACATGGGGTTGTTATGAAGATTAGATAAATTACCATATGGAAAGTCATTAGAGTAGTGCCTGATACACAAAAAGTGATATGTAAGTATTTTGATTGTTGTCTCAGAAATCTAATTCTTCAGTTCACCAATGTAGTTCTATATTTCAGGGATTGTGTCCCAGATATTCACATGTGGAAAGTATAACATCCAGTACTATTCACACGTACTAGAGTGACTAAAATCAAAAAGATAGTTTTAGGTGTTGACTAGTATGAGGCACAGTAGGAACTCTCCTGTACAACTGTGGGAATTTGTATTGATACAACCACTTTGGGAAAATGTTTGGCACATTTGGCTATCTGTTAGAGCCTGCACATGCCTCCCAGGACCTAGCAGTCCTACTCCTGGGTGACTCCTCAGCAGAGATACATATGTAGATGCACCCGAAGACTTGTGTAAGAACCTTATAATCAAGAACTATAAAGAAGCAAAATACAAACTACTTTTTTTTTTTTTTTGAGACAGGGTGTTGCTCTTGCTCAGGCTAGTTTTGAACTCCTGGCCTTAAGCAGTCCTCCCGCCTCAGCTTCCCAGAGTGCTAGGATTACAGGCGTGAACCACTACACCCGCGTGAACCACTGCACCCAGCCTAAGAAGCAAAATATCTGTCAACAGTAGAATGGATAAAAACAATTATAGTGTAATCATGTAAAGCAATATTTTAAAGCCATGAGAAGGAAGCACAGTTTGTTGCTACACATGACAACATAGGTGAATCTCACAAACATAATACTGAATGAAAGAGACCTGGCACAAAATCATAGCTACACTGATTCTATTTACATAAAGCTCAAAACAGGTGAGACTCATTGGTGGTGTCGGAAGTCAAGATGGTGGATACTTTGAGGGGATAGTAATCAGGAAAGGGAATAAGGGGAGACTCTGTGGACTGTTGCTGTTTCATTTCTTAATCCTGGTACTGTTTACTTCCAGTGTGTAACCAGCTGTGCCCACTTGGTGAAAATTCCCTAAGCTCTGCACTTAAGATTTGTACCTTTTTATGACTTATTTTATGCTTGACTAAAGAATTTTAAAATATGACCAATTTGTGAATTAAGAGAATTGTACTACTAAGTAGACTAGATAGTCTCATTTATAACAGAACAGCACATCTTCCTTCAAGCAGAACTGCTGTTATACCAGGTAATAATCTGAAGCTTTCTCAGTAAGTCTAAAAGCTGAGCAAAGAATAATCTTAATGCTAATATTAGAAAACTGATGGCCTGGTACTTACATTTTCATTGTGTAGAAATCTCTGCACTGTGAATTAGATGTGCATTTTGGTGGGCCAAAAGCTCTTTCCCCTTCACGGTGGGATTAAAGACACTTGACATCTTTCATGTGGCCAGTCATCTTTCAGACGAGGGCCATTCTTCAAGGAAGAACGCTTGAAAGAATGGGCAAATCAGTATAAATCCATTACTAAGGGAATCCTTGCTCTATGCCAGGCAAAGGGAACACAGCAGTGAACAAGACACATGAAGGCCCTGTTCTCATGGGGACAATGTTTCCAGTGGGAGACATGGGTAATAAACGAGTGAATATCGGGTATTGATAAGAATCGGGTCCCAAACTCTTGCTGAGAACAGTTACAGAGAGTGAAAGAAAACAACAAATAAGCAAAATAATAATAATAATAATAACTGATGAAGGCATGAAAACTAAAAAAGTTTTAAAAAATTACTGGACTAACAACTTGGAGAAATATGAAAGCCAAAATGTTAAGTTCAGCATTTCTGGCAGATTTTCCTTTGGGGCATCCTTTCTCAACAGGGATTCCTCATCTGAATCACACAATATAAAAATTGATGTGTGTGAATATCTCCTCAACTGTCCCAAGGGTGGTGTATAACGAGTATCATTCTGTATGCACAGGGGAGAAGTTGATTCATTTTATATACAGTGGATACCTTCATGCAGCAGGCTTTATGCTCTCTGGTGGAGCCCTGGTTGAGAAAGGCTGCTGTGGGCTTCTGCTAGTTCCTAAAGAAGGTAGCCAAGAGGCTGAATTGAGCTTTAAAAGAAACCCAGAGATTGGGGAGGTTAAAAAAAAATTAAATTTAAGGTCCACCAAGTTTGGGTGAAGAGGCTAATAAATCCCCTAGGTTTTGGATTAGATCTCAAAAATTCTGAACAGAAGAATACAGAGGGTCAGCTTCCAATCATCTTTGTCCTCTGTGGGACTGAGATTAGTCTGGAATTGCCAATTTACCTGTCCCCTACCAAAATCAAATATAAATTCTCTCTGGAGAAATACAAAAAATCATTTTTCATGTATAATTGCAAAGAATCAAAAATTACAGTGATATAAGAAAGCATCATAATAAAACACTGAGAAAAACAATAGAAGCAGATCATAAGAGATTCAGATAGCAAACACAAACTAAGTATACTCATTATAATCAAGGAATTAAAAAATAAGGTCAATTTAAGCAAACAACTGGAAAATATAGAAAAAATAGACATTCTAGAACTGAAAAGAAGTAAATAGATGAGTTGAATAGCAGATTAGACACAGCTAAAGAAATAATATACCGGATATTGGATCAGTGAAACAGAGATAAGAGACTGGACCGCACAAAAAATAGCGTGAAACATAAGGTCTCCAATGGTCACCCCTTTCACTTAAAGCCCAAAGGCCCCACATGATGTGGCCCCTGCACCTCTCCCCCGCTCACTCCGCTTTTACCTCTTGTCTGAGTTTGTTCCTGCTGCTATAACAAAATACCTTAGCCTGAATGATTTATAAATACTAGAAGTTTATTTCTCACACATTTCTGGAAGCTGTTTAGTCCACAGGCTGGCAGATTAAGTGTCTAGTGAGGGCTCGCTCTCTGCTTCACAGATGCCACCTCCTGCTGTGTCATCACAGGGCAGAAGAGCAGCAGGTGTTTGAGGGCCTGGCAGCCGCCTGAAGCCTCCTTTATAAGGGCATGGAGCTCACTCGTGAGGGCGGAGCCTGCATGTCTTGATCACTTCCCAAGAGGCCCAACCTCTTAAGACCATCAAAATGGGAATTAAGTTTCAATGTGAATGTTGGAAGGACACAAATGTTCAAACCATAGCCCCCTGAACCCCCTCACAAGGCCTTTGTATTTGCTGTTCTTTCTGTCTGAAAGGTGCCCAAAATGCCCCAGATCTGCCTGGCCGCTTCCCTTATTTCTTTCACATTTGTAGTCTCTTATCTGTAAGGACTTCCCTGCCTCCTCTATCTAAAATTTTAAGCCTCCCCAACACTCTCACTGTCTTACATGGGATATATTTTGATGATTGGATTTATTTGCTTTCCCACAGGACAAAGATTTTTGGGGTTTTTTTTTTTGTTTATTTAAGACTGTATCCCCAGTGCTCAGAACAGAATCTGACACATAGTAGGCATTCAGCAAAGTCTCCCTCACAGGGAAAATGGAAAGAGCTATATAAAAATCTTTAGCATGATGCCAGGTTAATATGGACTCAATAAAATGTAGTCAATTCCCCCTTTTCCCTTGATTTGTGGGATTTCTGGGTTAACTTTGTCGTTATTTTATTTTCCTTTTACTGTGTTTTTGAGCACCTTGGCAAATCCAAACAAATGTAATTCTAGACATTCTATGAATAATAGACATACTTTTAAGGGCTGTATTCACATGTGGATAGAATGACAGCAAATCTTGATCAGTCACTTCTGTATCTAAAACCCACTGTCATTAATGCAGGTATTTGCAGAATGGAAATGCAAACATTTCATTTTAGACAAAGTTTTAAGAATTTATCGTGTTCTACAGTAGACTGATACCTGGATAGCTTTGATTTTTCCCTGGCCTCACAGCTTAAGAGTGTTAAAAGCAATAAGTCTTTAATTAAATGTGAACTGTGCCAAACAGCTTTCATAAATATTTTCTGGGTAATCTTCACATAACCATGAGAAACAGCCAGGAGGTATATTATGATTCTCATGTTACGAATTATAAAATTGGAGTTCGGAGAGGTTAGTGATTTCCCCAAAACTGCACAGCTATTAAGTGGCAGAGCTGGAATTTGAACACAGTCATCAGACTCCAAAGACTGATGTGACGAAGTTGTATTAGTCTAGAAGCTACATATTCCATAAAATAAACAACTGATCATGTGATTTGATTATTAAATAAATGATGTTTTATTTAGATGATAATGGGAAAGATTCTTATTTAGAATTATTACTAATATCATTTTAGTCTTTAATTATAACTTAGTTATGTGATATGCTCATAGTCATTAATGGTAACTCGCAGGTGATACTATATTGACAAAGGTTTTATAAACCAGAACCACAATGAAAATGAATTTTGAAAAAACTATTTTTAACTGATGTTTGTTTTATAAACTCAGAATAATCATTATAAAACTAAATAAGCTTTTAACAATGTATTATATATGAAAACTTTGTACATTTTGAAATGATGAGTTATCACCCTAATTTAAGTGAAGTGTCATGTAGCGTAATTATCTCCTTTTAAAAGGACTTGAAACTGAAACAATATTCTTAAAATCACTTTTTTGTAAATTCTTCTGTTCATTTAAAACGGTTTTCCTAAGTTTAAATGTTATGCTTGATTTTACTTGTGACAGAAATAGAATAAAATAGGTCATGCTGTTTCCTTTATCCTGGAAAATCTCTTCTTTTCAAAGCAAGATTTCTCTGGTGTTTGGCCTTATGTCCGTTTGAGTTTTATAGGTCGAGAATGACAAATGAAGAATCTCTACTTGTGTTAGAACATGTTTGCTCTTACCGTAGCCTGGCATCCTCCAGGTGTCTAGCTCACCACCATTTCTGAGCTAAAAATTCAAACGTGCAGCCTGATGAATAAGCAAGTCTCTTTAATGAGGGAAAAAGTATAATAATATACATTTATCTCTTGTCCGTGTTTGCTCACTATTTTTGATAATGTTGTTCTGACTTTGTGAAATAGAATACAGAGTTCCAAAGGGAAATTTTCTTACTGAGAGCAGGAAATGTAAGACTGATATTTAATGTTTGACAGAATATAATACAGATAAAGTCTCATTATCAAATTTTATAATATTTTAATAGTGCATTTTGTTCTGCAATAACTACTCAATTTGCATTTATCTCAAAGAAGTGCTTATTACATTTCCTGCCATTTGATCATTAATTAGTTCTCTTCATTCATTCAACAAACATGACCACATACCTTCTATGTGCCAGACATTGAAAATGCAAGAGAACAAGGCCTGGTCCTTACCCTCAAGGACCTTGCATTCTAGTGAGAGAGAAAGGAGGCAAATAAGTAATTACAAATGCCGTGTATATACAAGTTATCAGTTATTGTGGAAATGCAAGGAGGCAGTGATAACTGAGCCTGAAGTCTTCTGGTCGGCTGACCAAAAAGGTGATGTCAGGGGAAACAGCCTGTGCAGAGGAATTACAGCATGAAACAACACAGCCCTTACCGAAGTGCCAGTGCTCACAGGCAAAGTGGCGGTGGCAGGCACATGGCTAGGTAAGTTGCTAAGGACAAGACTGTGAGAGGCTTATCAGTGTAACCAGAAGAGAGGAGTGGAGAGTAGAGATTTTTATGCAGGGAGGGAAGCAACAAACTCAGATTTGCATGTTAGATAATTCTGGAGGAATATTTAGATGAAGAAGCATTAGAAGGCAGATAAGACCAGTTTAGGATCTCTTATTAGTCCAATTGAGAAATTCTGAATGATTCTGATAAATCACATAATTCTGAATGAATCTGATGATTCACATAGGGAATGTAGAGGAAGGGATGAGTATGAGAAAGATTTAGGAAATTAAAAAAATAGACTTAGGCTGGGCGCAATGGCTCACGCCAGTAATCCTAGCTCTCTGGGAGGCCGAGGCGGGCAGATTGTTTGAGCTCAGGAGTTCGAAACCAGCCTGAGCAAGAGCGAGACCCCGTCTCTACTAAAAATAGAAAGAAATTAATCAGACAACTAAAAATATATAGAAAAAATTAGCCAGGCATGGTGGTGCATGCCTGTAGTCCCAGCTACTCGGAAGGCTGAGACAGAAGGGTCGCTTGCGCCCAGGAGTCTGAG
>CAUYSK010121938.1:0-54260 GCA_963575035.1 Avahi laniger | reverse complement strand
TTTTCAGGAGTATATAAGAGGTGCTATGTCACCATTGTTTCTTAAAGCTGAATAGTACTCCATGGTATACATATACCACAATTTATTAATCCACTCATATATTGATGGACACTTGGGCTGTTTCCACATCTTTGCAATTGTGAATTTCTCTGCTATTAATATTCGATTGCAGTTGTATTTTTAATAGAGCGACTTTTGCTCTTTTGGGTAGATGCCCAGTAACGGGATTGCTGGGTCATATGGTAATTCTACTTGTATCTCATTGAGGTATCTCCATATTGTTTTCCACAGAGGTTGCACTAATCTGCAGAGTGGATTAATAAACTGTGGTATATATATACCATGGAGTACTATTCAGCTTTAAGAAACAATGGTGACATAACACCTCTTATATACTCCTGGAAAGGGCTGGAACTCATTCTTCTAAGCGAGGTATCCCAAGAATGGAAAAATAAACACCACATGTACTCACCATCAAATTTGTATTAACGGATCAACACATAAGTGCATATATAAGAATTACATCTATTAGATATTGGGCAGGGGGGAGTTGGGAGGAGGGAGGAGGGGACAGGTATATGTGTACACAAAGAGTGCAATGTGCCCCACGCAATAGGATGGACATATTTCAAACCTGGACTGAGGGGGGGAGGGGAGGCAAGGGCAACACACGTAACCTAAACATCTGTACCCCCATATTATGCTGAAAAAAAAAAAAGACTAAAGAAATTAAGATTCTAAGAATTGGAAGGGAAAAAATAAAACTGCCATAATTTATACAATAGTAGGGTTGGGTATACAAAATGTTCAAAAGAATGAACAGATAAACTATTATACTTTAATAAATCGAGTAATGTTTATAGATATAAAGTCAATATATAAAAATAAATTATATTTCCATATGAGCAATAAATATAAAATTAAATTCTAATAAATGACTTAATTTATAATGACATAAAAAATAAAATATCTAGGGAGAAATAAAAATGTGCAAGACCTCCTTAGGGAAAACTAAAAAATGTTATTGAGAGAAATTAAGGAGATCCAAACAAATGGATTAACCAAGTTCATGGAAAACCCATAAGGTAAAAATGTTAATTTTCTCCAAATTGATCTATAGGTTCACTACAATCCTAATACAAGTCGTAGGAGGGTTTTTGTGGGAGTTAACAAGCTATTTTAAAATATATATGGTAATCATAAAATCCAGGAATAGTCTACACAATCTGAAGAAAAAAATAAGTTTAACAACTTACTCTGCAGATGTAAAGACTTATAATAAAGTTACAATAATTAATGCCATGAGATATCGGTGCAAAGATATACAAATAGACCAATGAAAAAAAATGAAGAATTAAGAAACAGACTCATGATGTTGAGTGACATGTTTTTGAGAAGGCGATTCTGCAAAGCAGTGGGTAAAAAGTGGTCTTTTTAACAAATAATGATGTCAGAAATGAGATATGTGGAGAAAATGAAGCTTGACTTCACTTGATACCATAGATACGATTTAGTTCCATGTTGGTTATAGATCTAAATGTGAAAGGAAACATAATAAAGCTTCTAGACAAAACCATAGGAGCATGTCTTCATGATCGTCAAATAGGCACAGGTTTTCTTAAATGGGACTTGAAAAGTGCTAACCATGAAGAAAAATGTCTGGTTGTTTTATGTTAATATTCAGAATATCTATGAAAAGATACTTTTAAGAAAATAAAAACATAAGTCCTGGAGTAGGAGAATATATTCACTAAAAATATAATGGTCAAAGGGTTTATGTCTTGAATGTATAAAAACTTTTCAAATCAATATGAAGAAGATATATAATCCAATAGAAAATTTAAAAAACATACTTGAATAGACACTTTACAGTAGAGGATATCTAAGTTACCGATAAACATATGAAAAGATACTTGGCATTATTAATAATCAGAAAGCTCAAATTAAGACCACCATGTTACATGTTCCACACCCACCTAAATGGCTACACTTATAGAAAAAATACTGACATTACTAAGTGTAGGCGAGCACGTGGACCAACAGGAACTCTCATACTCTGTGGGTGGAATGCATATTACTTTAAATACATTTGACAACATTTTGAAATTGTTTTCTAAATTTGAATCTATCCTACTCTAGTAATTGCATGTACACATGCACCAAGGGAGGTGTGTACGTCATCATTTACGGCAGCATTATTCATAATACCCAGGAATTGGAAACAACCCAAATGTCCATCAACAGTAGACTGGATAAATAAATTAGTGCCTTTGTACAATGGACCATTATAAAGAAATAAAAATGAAGGAATTGTATCCACAGTCACACATGAATAAATCTTACAAACATAATGTGAGGTAAAAGAAACAAGAAATGAAATAATATATACTCTAAGATTGTATCTGAAAAAACTTCAAAGAAATTTTCAATACTAACCTACAGTGTTTAGAGACACGTGATTTAGAGGAGGCAAGAAGACATTTCTGGGGTGCTGCAGTGTTCTTGACCTGGCGGTGGTAACATGGATGTTTTCTTGGTGTTAATTCACTGAGATATACATTTTTCCTGTATTTTGTAAATGTGTTATATTACTATAGAATACTTTTTTAAAAGAGATTACTTTTTTGAAATCAGGAAATTTGGTTGTTTTCAATACTGGAAATAATCTTATCATATGTGTTGCAGTAAGAATGACACATTAGGACTTTGGGGATGGATATTCTGGTAAACTTTGGGGATAAATGTTCTTTCAAAGGAGGAACATATCCCCCACCCAACAAACACAGTTTAATTTCCTCTAAGTACAGTAGAAGGTTTTTGGCCTTTCTCTTACTTAGAACAGGCTATAATGTCAGGACATGCAATATATTTTGAATCTATGCAAGATCTTCCTTCCTGCTGTGCTTAATTTCTGAACCCAGGGCTGTCACAAAAACAGATGCAATGTGATGCCCAGTGGAAAGAGCAAATACCAATTTTCATCAGCACTACATAGCCCCTCCTGCAAATTGGTCTTGCGTACCCTGTTCAGGCAGATGAACCACACATTTTTTTTTTAAAGGTTTTATATTAAGACGGTAATAGAAAACAAAGTTTCTTTTTAAACTGGGTAATTTTTCTTCACATTTTGGAACCAAAATAATCAAAGCAGAGTTGAGGTTTTTAAAAAATTTCCAGCATGTGACTCTAGTTTGTATTAGAATATTGCAAACAGTAGTATACTATAATCCCCAACACGAAAATCTTGTAGTTGCTGCAGGGAGTTAAAGTACTTATCAGACTTTCAGACCTTCTGAACTTTGAACAAAGTTAAAAAACTTGGCAGCATTTTTCTTTTTCTAGACAACGTGCTGGTTGACTTAGAAAACAACTTCTCTATTTGAACCACGGCTTGTATGCCTCTGTGTTAGCCATAGCAAATGTTCATCATTATTTTAAAAGCTAGAAAGTAGGAGAGAGAGTAAAATATCTGCCTGAAGCATTTTTTTCCTTAAAAAATAAAAATAAAAGGAGAAAGGGAGAGTATTAGTATAAAACAATATTACGCTGCGTTACCCACTTTGTGTTCAGGGCTTTACAATTGCCTAATTGTTCATCAGCGTCACAAAAGAAATGCCTTTTATTTTCTCTAGGCACTTAGAGATGACTAAGTGTCACTTAGTCAATTGGCAGAACAAAGAAGTCAATTTATGGATCACATTTTCTCTGTTTCGTTATTCTTAAAAATAATTCACTTTATTGGTGTAGTGTTCTGAAAAGGTGAGGGATTGACAAGCCCGAAGTACAGAAATATCATCCCATAGAGTCAGGTTGCACACACACATTTTTATTTAAAACAAGAGGTGAAAAGGTAATAGTTTCTCAGTCTCTTCATATTGAAAACAACTCTAAAAATTAAACAATACTACAAACTCCTGACTTCCTCCAGGCATGTTTTCTTCTAACATAAAGTCACATGCCCACATTTTTCTTTCCACACTAATCTTATTGATTAATTGGGGTAGTGTTCAATCATCTCTTTGATACATGTAAAAGTAATGGTTTAGCACTACAACATTAAAAAGCTTAAAGAATAATTTTTGTAGTTTCCCTCTAATTGACAAGCAATGTTATTATTGTAAAAATTTAGAAAATATATACATATAAAAATTAAAATTGCCAATAATTTCACAGAACAGGGAAAACCACTGTTAAGGTTTTTGCATGATCTTGCCATAATTGTTTAAATTACATAATATGTCTATATTATGTAATTATTATCATATGAATATGTTATTATCATATGAATATGTTATTTCATAACTTCATTTTTATATTTTGTAAGCACTTATAAAAGGTCATCAAATATTTCTCAAAAATGATTTTTAGTTGCTAAATTATTTTCCACATATGGATCTATCTTATTTATTAAACTAATCCTTTCTTATTGTACACTTAAATTATTTGCAGTGGCATGGTTATCATAAATAAAATTGAAATGGATATTATTGAATGTCTGTCTTTGTATGCATCTATGATTATTTCCTTAGAATAACTGCTTGTGGTGTACTTACTACACTAAAAGATACGCTTATGCAGTGTGTGGCCAAACCACCTTCCACAAATTTACTAGTTTACCCTCCTAAGAGTAGGGTCTGTTTTACTTTATATCCATAATAAATTTTTGGATGGTGAGATAATAGCTTAACAATCGATGATGGACGCCTGGAGTCAGAGTCAAACTATTGAATTTTTCTATTAGCATTTATAGAAAATTAAATTTGCTATTGAGGAATGTGTGTTTCTTTATTCCTATATTTGTATTTTTCAGCATAAATTAATTTTATACTTTTAATTATCATTTAATCTTGTATACAGTTAAATCTCTGAAATAACTTATTGTTATTCCAATCACTTTAATGTAAATTCATTACTCAGAAGTATGAAACATTTACTCAGAAGTATGAAACATATGCACATAAAAATATGTGCATTATTTTTTATGCCCTTATCTTTTAAAAAATTATAATTATGGAATATGAGATCATACTCTTTTTTTAAAACAAATATGAACTATTCCTTTTTAAATTGAACAAAAATCTTTGGAGAGTTTAGTAAAAGTTGGAGAAAAATTGGAAGGAAAGATCCACAGATGCTTGCTATTCTCTTTTAATCACTTTTTCCCAGAAATTGTTCATTTCACCAGAAAATACTAAATGTGAGAATAAAACTGCTGCAGAGTACAATCTATACCCACAAATAAAATTATCTAGTTATATTCAATCTATTTCGTATTTTTTAACAGCAAATGGCTTTTCTATATGCAGAGTGAGCATTGAAATGCACCACAGCCACAAATTGTGATTAGAAAAGCTGCTTGTTTAGCAGTTTCAAAGAGAACCAACATGACAATCAAACATAGAAAGAGCAGATGGAAAATTTATTTTAGGACATGCAGCAATAATAGAGAAATTAGGGAGCAATTAAAACATGAAAAAATCAGTTTAGCTGAAAAAGTGAATCCAAAGTTATTTCAGTTCACTTCCCAATTATGCTTTTTCTTAAACCAAGGTTTGAATTAGGAAGAATGAAATGTGAATGTTCACTTAGCAAATAAGGTACAACTCAGAGTGACATGCGGGGATTGTTTAAAACAGTCTTAAGAACCAGAGCAATTATTCAATACTAGCATTTATTTTTAGATGGTTAAATTCCTGATACCTATATTTAGGTTGTTGGTAGAGATCAACAGTATCTGAAACTTGTATTTAGCCTTGGATTTATTTAATTAACTATTTTTAAAAGTTAAAATGTTTTAAGCTGGCTGCATAATAGGGCCCCGTGTATGCGTTTTTCAGACATCTTGCACCTAATATATCAGGAGAAATTAATGTGACCTTTGAAAATAAAGCCTCCTAATAAGTCACTACCTCTGGATTTGGATGGAATATGCCAAGGCACAAGGGTATCTTACTATAGACACTGAGTAAATAATGTGAACAAAATACTTTCACAGGAGCAGCTCTCAATGTAAATGAATTGTAGTGTCAGGCAGAGGTGACTCCAGATTACTACACAGAATACCAGTACTTCTGGTGCTGTAGTTTCATGCAGAAGGCTGCAGGTATAACCTGAGGAGATGGGGCCAGCAGAAGAACAACACACAGTGTTAATGACAGTATCTCATGTTGGATTCCCCAGCAGCAGACGCTAACCCAAGGATTCACGTGCAAGTGATTGAGTAAGGAAGTACTCCCAGGGGAAATCAATAAAGGAGAGGAGAAAAACAAGTCAAGGAAGGGGTTGAAGCTGACCAGGTACAGGTTTAGGCAAATGTCTCTGGAGGGTGGCTTCAGCCTGATACAAAAAGAATTTTGAAGTATTAGTTATGTCTTGGTTTATTCCAACACATAATTACACCTCTAGGGAAGACATGGTTTGATTAAATCAAGTTGTCACCAAGAGGCTGATTGGTCTTCTGAAGGGTGGATAACATATTGAGTGCTTAGACTCCACTCCTGACAAGTCAGACATGCAGCCTTGGTGAGAAGAAGCCCATGCTATTGGGAACATGCATAGTGTCCAACTTTAAACTAGAGTTACTTCATTGGTGGGCCTGACATGGGAAAGACTGTGGTTGAAGCAGGGTTTTATTTTAGTTTTTTGAGTGGGAGGAGAGTTGGTGAAGGAAAGAAGGGTGGAGGCCAGAAGTTCTGTTTTGCATTGCTATGAAACACCCAAATGGTTGGATATATAAAACTGGAGTTCCAAGGTTTCTGGACTAAAATTATACAAATTGAGAGATTTTAGTTTATAAACAGTATGTAAACCTAAGAGATGGAAGAACTCTTCCATAGGTTTAGGTATACAGAGAAGAGCTCCAAGACTAAATCCTGCTGTATTGCAATGTTTAATGGTTAGGGGGATGAAGTGGAAAAGTGAAAGAGATCAAGAAAAAACAACCAGTGAGGTAGAAGAAATCCAGAACAATAACATGTCATGGAATATAAGTCAAATGATATTGACGAGTCAAATAGGATGCAGAGTAAGAATTACTCATTGGATTTAGCAAGATTTATATCATTTGTGACCTTGGGAAGACCACTTTTGATATAGTATTGGGGACACAAGTCTCACTGTGGTAGATTCAAAACTGAATGGGAGGAAAGAAATTGGAGGTGGCAAGTATAGACATCTCTTCAGAGAATAATTTTTTTAAAGGAAAGAGAAATAGGACAATAGTGGAGAAAAATTTGAGGTAAAGAGAATTAGAAATAATAGCATATTTTTATTCTGATGGAAATGACCCAAAGCCACCGAGATTTTGATGTTGCAAGAAAGAGAGGAAAGAATCAGCAGAAAAATGTCCTCAAATATCAGATATGTATTAATGGCGTAGGTATAGAACATAAGAAGCAAGTATATATTATTCCAAAAACATTCATTTCTTCTTTTTGAAGAGTGATGAATAAGAACAATAGGCATTGTTATTTGGATCTTTCCAGTCTATAGAATTCTTGAGGAATACACCCAGAAGGTGCTCTGTGGAATTGTGATGGAGGAAGTAAAGAAATACAATTGAAGGATGCTGAATCATGGGCCATAGGAATATAACTCCTTAGAGCATAAGATTTACCTTAGATTAGTGGAAAATTGGTGTACTCTTGTAGAAAATTTTCCATGCTGTATTCTTAGAGGTGAGAGGACCAGCACATTGCAGTAGTTATTAAATAAATGATTGTTGAATGAGTAAGAGACTATGACGTGTGCTTAATGTTGGCCAAAAAAAAAAAAAAGAAGAAAAGAAAGAAAGAAAGAAAGAAAGAAATGACTGAAACCGAAATAATGGCTGACTTCATGTAAATGTTAGTTTCTAAAATATACCTATAATGTTGAGGGAGAAAAAGACTACAAATCCATTAGGAATTAAAATAAAATCTTAACTGCATTAAAAATTTCAAAATAATACAAATTAATTTTCTAATATTAAATATGAGTAAGATAACACTGGTACTTCTTTCCACTGCAAATTTTAAAACATGCCCACAAATTCTTTAATATTCCTTCCTTCAAGAGGTGAAATTAACTTACCTCCCATCTCCTACCCCCTTTGAGATTGGGAAAAAGTAACATTTGAGCTTGAGGCATGAAACGTGAAAGGCATTGTGCTCTTGCTCTCTCTCTCTCTCTCTCTTCCCTCCCTCCATCTCTTTTTGACCACTCATTCTGGGTGAAGCCAGATACTATGTTATTAGGACATTCAAGCAACCCTAGGGAGATGTCTATTTGGTGAGGAATCTCTGAGGTCTTCGGCAAATAGCAGCAAGGAACTGAGTCTTTTGCCAACAGCTTTGTGAATGATCCTCTAGCAGATCCTCCAGCCTCAGTCAAGTCTTCATATGACTTCTTCCTTGGTTCGCATCTTTTCTCCTCAGAGACTCTAAGTCAGAACCACCCAGCTAAGCCACCACTGTGAAATTCCTGACCCTCAGAAGCCCTTAGAAGTTATGACAAAATAAATTTGTTCTTTTAAGCTGAACGTTTGGGGGAGATTTGTTGTGCAACTATAGCCGAGTAATAATAGTCTTTTTCTCCTGAATTTTAAAATTTTGATTTTTTTTATTTTAAAGCTGGATTTTGTTGCCTCATTTTTCTTTTTCAGACGAGTCAAGTGTTTTTCTCTGCCTTTAAATCAGAGGCCAACTTGGCTGAGTATTAAACCGTTGGATCGGATTTCCTTTCCTTCACAATTTTGTACAGGTTGCTATTCCATTTTCCAGCACTCAGTATTTCACTAGTTCCTTTACCATAAGTTTTGCATTCATCCATTGAATGTTTTCATTTGTTCCCAAGATTTTTTAAATAAAGTTTATTTTTTCAAAAAAGTCTTAAATTTATAGAAAAATTGTGAAGATCATACAGAGACTTCCCATATATCCTGTACTCAGTTTCCCCTGTTATCAACATCTTATATTGAGTTGGAAGATTTAAAGATTTACAAAATGAGAGGAGTGATTCTATTTGAGATTAAATTTGAGATTATTACATACAGTAGTTTTTGAGGTTCTGAACATGGAAGAAAGTGTCCAGGGAGTGAATATAAGAGGAGAGAGCCTAGAACAAAGCCTTACAGAAAACTTAATGGCTAGATGGAGGGAAAGTGGCTACAAAGTAAAAATACAGGGAGAATGGCTAGAAATACTGGGGAAAACCAGGAGAGCACAGTGTTAAATGAGCCAATGTAAGAGTATTTAATGAACGGAGAGTAGTCAAGATTATCAAATGCTACAGAAAGATCAAGCAAAATGAATATCCCTTAGATGTGTGACATGGAGGTTCTTCTCTAAGTAGAGAAACAGAAAACTCACCAACAATGAATATATTCAATATTTCAAAAGAAGAGTGACATTCTGGAGAATATTAGCAAAGACAGTGAAATATATTCTAAAACTTTCTAATTACGATATTCAATGAAATTTAAGGCAAAATTGTATTCATAAAAAAGAGTTGATACCTTCAAGTTCTGCATTTCCAATTGTTCTATGTGTCCTATCCTATGTGTTTTGGGGATATTTCAAGATGCAGAGCTCTCCTAGTCATAACTGATTAGACCATGGGTGGATGCTTGATATTATATGGTTACATCAGAGTCCCAAATTAGGATTGGGAGTGAGAGAGTAAGAGTCAATTTCTCCATAAAATTGTAATAACAATAAATGGACTTGAAGATCCTTTTGCTTCCAGTGAGGTTCGTCATGATCGGAATATATCTTCCCTGAAACAGGCAGCTTGTTCTGATCTATTTCTATATGTTATTTGTCATTATACTAATCCAGACCATTCTTACTTTTTTTCATGCAATTTAGCCATAGAATTTCTAGTTATTTTTTTCAAAGAGGTTATGTCACTTCTCATAATTTCTAGTTCTTAGCTGATATTTGGAGATTATGCTTTTAGTTCCAAGAGAATAGTAAGCATAGTTATTTAACAACCTGTGTCAGGTAATTTCATTGACTATAGAAATTGTGGATCTATCTCATTGTCTATCATGTTGATTGTTGCTTATGCGTTCTTTTTCCCTCATTTTTGATTTTCTGTCCAGGATCCCTGGTCTGAGAGCTTTGTCTTCCTATGGGGAGAAGGGTGCTCGAGGAGGGTGCTGTGGCTGGGACCCACACTGTACTCTCTTTCAGTTCTACCCATGTGGGCTTCCTTGCCTCCCGAGGTTAGTTCACAAATCCCCCTCTGTGTGCCTCCGAGCAACACGATTGAGTCCTAGGGGGATGGGATCTGGCCTCAGGGCCTGTCCCCAGGTCCTCAGAGATCATTCCTTGTCTATGCCAGAGAGAAGCGTGCTGGTCCTGAGTTGCCGATGGGGTGCTCAAGCAGGTTTGGTGTCCCTCCACTTCAGGATGTACCCTATCCTGATGAAGCAACTGGGCAATCAGCACCGGGAAGGTTGGTGAGCAGGGAGCTCACAGTCCCCTTACTCCTCTGCAGGTCTTTAAGAGGAAAGGTTTGAGCCCCTCTCTGTGGAAGCTCTGTGTGCTGAATGCACCAACAGGGGGGCAACAGCAGCTCCTGAGAGCCCTGGCTCAATCATCTCTCTCAGCAGCCATGGTTGGGGAAGGGGAAGGGTAGGAAAACAGTCTGGATGGAGGAAAGCTAGCACTCTGATTGTCTCTGTCCCTCTCTCTGGAAGGCAGCCTGCCCAGAACGTCCAGGCTGTGGGGTCATACAGATCCCCCAGGACCCACTAGCCCCCTGTGACTCCTGTAGTCTGAGGTGGAGTTCAAAATGTTTGTGTAGGAATAAACAAGAGACTAAAACTGAGGGGTTGTAACCCCCTGGGGAGGACAAAGGCACATGGTGGGTGGAGAAGCAGTATGACGCCTGCCATCTCGGCTTGGGTCTGTGATGACAGGAAGCACTTCAAGGAGGCTGGCAGGCTGGTGCTTTGTCCTTAAGATGTTCTCAGTTCACTGGCAACAGCAGCTTTTGGGATAATGACAATAGAAAGGCTCTCCAGCAGCCCAGGAGCCTGCTGACTGTCAGAGATGTCAAGGAGGGAGAAACAAACTGCTCCACCTACCCTTTTTGCTGAACTCCAAGCCTCTCAGGGATAGCCCTCTGCTGATATCTTAGTCCTTGTTCTGCTCTGCAACTTCTTCTCATGGAATCTCTTGTAGGTTCTGGCACTTTTCCCTCAGAATTACACCCAATGTATGATTGTTTGTTTGTTTGTTTGTTTTTCTTTTTCTTCTAAAACTTTTCCTTCTTTCTGAGATGGGATCTGACAGCTGGTATCTCTGGTCAGCCATCTTCAGTCACATGAAACATGTCTTAGAGTTCATCAATTCAATCTCGTTTTTTCCCATTCACAGCCACTGACGTCGCCTATGCAATCTTAGGTACTGGTGACTTGGTTATTAATCAGCACTTTCCCCTCTGCCTTAAGCTGCCATTCTGGCCCCTCAGGCCATTTCTCCTATCTTTCTTCTCCCTTCCCATCCCTTTCTCCTCCCTGCTTGTGCTTCTGCCCCGCTAGAGACCCTGAAAGGAAGCTTCCGTCCATGCTCACTTCCTTTTTCACAATCATATTCTCACAGGTGCTCATCCCTCCAGCCCCACCCCAAGACCACTCCACTTGGCAACAGCATCAGGACCTTCTCCTTCAGTGAAAGAGCAGGAATGAGGATGGCAAGCAGGCAAGTGTGCAGACTCCAAGGGAGCGAGGCTTCTAGATCCAGAGATTCAGTTCCTGCCCCTCTTTCTCTTTGGTATAACCAAACTTTCAAAGTCACACCTTTGTAGAAAATTCCTTTCTGGGTCTGTCAATAATCGACTTAATTGGCAGCAGCTTTCAAAAAATATTTTGTAACACTCATGGCTCACCTACTTGTAGCTTAGCCTCATTGTGCTTTCATGTGTAGATTTGACATGCAATTTCAAAGATTGACATTCTAAACTTATGCCCAGTTAGTTAATGCAAAAAAGCCAAAAAAAGAGCAAATTGCGTCATAAGGTAAAGATCAATAACACCCCTCGATAAGTTTCAGGTACAAAAATCTTACACCTTAATGAACTATATTTAACACTTATATAGATTATTAATTTTTTTCCTTTTGCTTATTTCAATGTTAGCTGTCATCAGCTACTTGGATGTATTTTGTGTGTATAAATTTATATATTTCCTGTTTGTGAAAAAAAACAATTGTTTTAGATAGTTTCCTAGAAAATAGGCATTCAATTTATTTAATTTTATTTGCTAATATTGTGAAATATAGGCCGGGTACTAAATACAAGACTAGATGATTATGATGAAGTTACTGACGGTTTTTAAAGGGTCCCAAACTCTGAGTACCAATAGCAATATGTGTAGAAATTTTTTTAAAAAAAGATCAAATTTCAATATTAAGATTTTTGTGAAGATAAAAGACTTTTAACTGAGCTACTCCTGAAACAAGGCAGATGTGCCAAGTAGACTAATTTGGATAAGTATATATAGAGGAGGAGTTGAAAACGATGGGAATGGTAGGTTGGTCTCAGGTAACATAGGACCTTGCAAGCTATACCACAGAATTTGAACTTAATCTGGAGCCATGAACAGTCAACGGAAGGGTTTTGAGTTAAGGGAGTGCAGTAGTGAAAATTCTGAAAGATTACCCAAACAGCAGTTGGTAGGATGAATGAGAGAAGGGAGAAATTGAGTTTAGGTGAGTGATAGATAATGAAAGCCTAAATTAACAGCACTAGTAGATGTGGGAAAAAGGGAAGGATTCAAGAAAGCTGTAGCAAGGAATTTGTTCCTAAATTTGGCATTGTTCTAAGGTTTACAGCTCGTGCCTCTGGAATATGATGACAAGTCATCTTGTAAAAGCTGATACTAGAAATTTCAAGAGGCCAAGAGAATTAGAGGTAAGATACATGCTCCTGGAGCCTTAATCTTTTATTCTGTGTTACATACTTCTCAAATTTCTTCCATTTAAGAAAGCTCTGTTGATAACTGGAATTTAATGTTTTCATATTCCCAGAGCTTGGATTGTCCTACAATTTAGCAGGGACTACGTTGACTCCAGCTGCTTTTTCACTAAGTATAGGTCTTTAAAACACTTGGGAGATTTCTTTTTGGTACCTTGTGATCTAGAGACAGAAGTGAGTCCACGCCTTTATGATACGTATGACTTTGCATAATTATTTTGTTACGATAAATAAGATACTTAGGTACTACAGTTACTTATCTTTTTAAGAAGAATATCTCGTCCTTTATTACTGCTCCAACCAATTAATTTGCTACATTTGGGACATGATTTGCTCCCTTGAGGATTATTTTATTTTACAAAATTTTGTAAGCATTTAGCTATTATCTAAATTACAGTTTTGCTACATTGCTAGGAAATCATCTGCTGATATAGGAGATTTTTTCATCAGGAGATTAAAACCATATTCAAAGTCTAATTTAAAACCAAAATAAAATTTAGTGTGTTGAGCAAGGTGCTTCTTGGGCCTGTATGTTTTCTTGATAATAAAATCTCAAATGACTGATTAGGCCATATATTAGTAATTTCTAGAATGCTTGCTTTTTTGAAAAATGTTTTATTTGCTTTTTGTTTATATATATTTATATATTTATATTTATATATATCCTAAGGATTTTATTGACCATACTTATTTTCTTTACTTGGTTCTGTTAGCCTCAAATGCCAGACAGTCCACAGCTGTCCTCTCCTAGAAAATCAGATTCATTTTTTTTCTGGAAGTTCTGGACTATTTTATAAAGATGATGCCCTGTAGAAAGATTTGAATGTTGATATATAAAATGCTTATATTTCTAAACATTAATTTTATAGTGCAGAAAGTTTGTTATATTTCATGACTTAATGATTTTTCTTAAACAGATGAGCAAGGAAATTAATCTAATGTCTATATATGCAAAGATCTTAAGGCAAGCACTTACGGTATATTCTCTTAATCTTTATATTAGAACGTTCCTTTCTGAAAATTCTGTTGTGGGAAATTTAATTCTGTGGCTGAAAAATTATTATTATTATTAGTTTTTGGATCTGAGTTGGTCTGTGGCAGGAAGGAGAGAAAAATCTCCCTCAGATGCAAGGACTAAAGGAAAGAGTGGAGTCTTAAGAAAATTCTCATGAAAAGTAGAGCACATAAAGGAAGTTATCTGAGATGTCCTTTATCTCATTGCTGAGAGATCAAGGGTGATAATAAGAGTTGATATCGCACTCAATAAAAAAAAGAAAAGAAAGAAAGAATTCAAAGTTCATATGCCTGACCATAAATAGAAGTAAGGAGAATAGATATAGGGTTTATTACCAGATAAGGTGGACAAAGCTCTTAATGTGGATAGCTGGGGGGATTAGAGCACATTTACTATGGTTGATAATGGCACAGAGCAAAATTAAAACAGAACAGTCTGATATACTAGATGCAATAAAAATGAAAAGAAGGTTAAATGGAAGAAAGAAAATAGGTGAGCTGTAGGTATAGCAGAAATATTTGAGAGGAGAATTTTGGTGCATGAAAATGCTGCAGAAATATTCTAGATGATGACAAGATTTGAGGTTTGTAGAAATGGAATTGGAGATGTTTAGAATAAAGACATTGAGTCCAGAATGTTGGAAAATATATAAAGTGGAAGTTGAAGACCCCAAAATGTATTATAAAGGATGTATTGGAAATGAAATCTTAAGTGAAGTAAATAAATCTTTGAGAAAGATGAAAGGATAGATTGGATTTATGGCAATTAACATGGGAGGATCATGAAGCAAAACTGATCCCTGGATTTCAACAGACATATCACAACAGACACATTGCAGTTGAGCAATGACCTTAAGATAGTCATTGCTTAGTATTCTGCAAATATTATCATCAAAACACCAGTCTCTGCTCTGAAAGATTTAAATTCAGAAGTTACCTTAGGAAATGAGACTCTGGGCTGCAACAGTATTGCCTGTTAGTATAATCACAGTTTAAACCAAGCCATAAATTAGAGTCCTCATTCCCTCACTAAAATTAGATCTGTATCATGTTTTTTGATTTTCTTTCTTCCTTTCTTTTTTTTTTTTTTAATGAACTTACTCTAGTGGCACCTCTTTATTTTGGTTTTAAAGCTTGGTGTCACTGGAACCAATACTAGTTTGGCAGATACTTGCTTATGTACTGTTATTTGAAGGGTCTTTTGAGGGAAGAAGTTTCATTTGAACCAAATTGTCTCTAAAACTGCCCCTTTTCTTGTCTATTACTACTAAACTGTTACTCAGATGAATTTATGAAGTTAATTTCAATGAACTAGACATCAATAATAATCCTTAAAGAAGAGTAAACAGTAAAAGGAATTTTGAGATATAAGGAGAAAACAAAATGAAGAGCAAGGGATATTGGCCCTGAGGAGCTGAAGGTGATGAGCATCTCTAGAAATATGATGCAGGGTCCATGCAGATCAACCAGAAAGAAGATGAAAAAGGAAGAAGAAACATTCTTGCCTATTTTTTGATTTTGAGTAGAGAAAGCCTAGTTGTCTATGTACTAAATTCCCATCTTTATGTGTAATAAAAGCAAAATGTTCAAGAAGCAGTTAAGCCTCCTTGAATTGATTTAAGATTTTTTTTTCCTGTGGAATAAAACAATCTGCCAAATGGTTTTACTAAAAAAAAAAATGTTGTTATCTAATTTTAAGTGTACTTGCTTACACTTGTGAGCAACACTTGTTGAGAACTTAAGCAGGAGAGAAATGCTCCTTTAGGTAAATTGTTTCCAGAACCTAAAGGTTATTAATTATCGTAAGTGAGAGTTGTGGAGTAGTCTATTACAGATACAGAGAACAATTGTCTTCTTATAATTGGACTGGAAGATCACAAGGTTTCTTGCCAAAAGGTTCATATGGACCCAAGTAAACAAAACCCTGTTTTTGTGCTATGGCCACATGGAGGAGAGAATGAAGAATTTCTCAGGAATGTCCCAGAACTATTTTTTCTTTTTCCTCCATGCTTGCCAGATTGGGAAGGCAGAGTATTAGGTACAAATAATGAAAGCTAGGAGGAGAACTATGAGGATTGTGATTCCTAGTGGAATCACAGATTGGTGGTATTGAGGTATTGAAAAGTTGAAGCAAGGGAAAAAAGATAAGAACCCAGGGATTCTCTCTTCGAAGTTATTATTAAAACGGACATTTTAAACAATTAATCATGTACCTCTAGTGTACCTTGGAATGTGTATGTTTGCATGTGTATTTTTAAGTTTGCTATAGGTAAACAATCTGTGAATATTAGTATTGATGTTTTATTTGACTTTTACATTAGAGATGTTTTGTTGATGTTGTTTTTATTTAAAGGATGGCATAGTATTATCTGGTATAAGCGGAATTGTCGAAACATACACGTGGAAGCAGCCTGGCTACCTAGTGGCAGTCTACCCTTTGCATAGGTTACTTTTCATTCTGGATTACTTAAACAATAAATTTATAAGCATACATATATCAAATAAAAATATGTCAGACATGCACAGTGAATTGAAAACAATCTCAAAATTTAGTGCTACCCCAGATTGCACAACTCCAAAACAAATGCCAACAGGTACAAATGCAGATGCCTGCAGGGACAGTGCAAAGGAGAGAAGCATCTTGGTAAGGACTCCTGGCAGAGAAGGAACTCAGGACCCACTCAGAGGAACATTCTTCTCTACCTGGCTCCAAGAGTTTGTTATCTTGTTGAAATGTCAGATTTGACTTTGCAAAGAAACCACAAAACTCTGGGTTTTTAAATGTAAAATCTTGTAATTTTAAATTTTGGCAACTATTTTTAATTTAAAAACATTTATAAACCAAATAAATTTTATATCTGGGATAACAGACTACCAGTTTCACCTAATTGATTGATTTATAGAGTTTTAGTTGTCTATGTATATATTTTATTCACATTATTTGGATTTATTACATAAAACATTATGAGTTGATTTCAAAAGAGAGTCTCAGACTTTTAACATAAATGGCAAATGAGCTGAAGTTTATCTCTTTATGAAAACTTGATAAGAATTTATAAATAGTCCTTTAGGATTTTGTTATGCCCATGGAGTAAAATATTGAATCAATTATGAACTGGAGATTATTAATTTATAATATAAGCCAGTTAACTCAGTCTCAAAATCATTTGTTTATTTCATCTAGAATAGACTATTTTGATTTTTACAGAGCCTAATTCACTGACTAAGCTGCTCTTGCCCAGTGCAGATACAGGATAAGAGGTCTGAGACAGCCATGGCCTAGGGCAGTTTGGATTTGGGTTATAAATATTTTAAAGTTGTCAGAAATACCTCAGAGTTGTACAAGGTCCATAGATTAAGCGATTCCATCCATGAAAAGGAAAGAAAAATCCCACAGATGATATCAAGAACTGGACAAAGGATGACATTAATGATATCCCCTTACATTTTCCTCTGGCAGTTCATTTCCAGTGTATGTGGGACGGGGAGTGTATTTTCTTTGAAAGTAACACATCTTTCTGAAGGAAGCCTTAATTTTATTGCAACCAAAAGCATGGCCAATGCGATTTGAATAAGAAATAACTGAGTCTCAGTAAAACTTGTGTTTGAATTTTAATTTGAAAGTTGGAAAATTTTATGTTTAAAAATATTGATTTTTTTTCGAAAAAGAATAATTTTTATGGAGATAGCAAAGCTTAATAAATGCCAACTGTTTGCTGGTAAACCTAAACATTGTTTCTTAGAAGCTTTTAATTTAGAATTCTTTAATTAGAAACTTTAAGAAATTACCAGTCTACCTTCTGTATAATATGTTCTTAGATCAATAGAAGAAAAAGGAAACAAAATGAAAAAGGCAGGTATACCACTAGTTACATGTTAATTTTATTTTATATTTTGTAACAGATATGTATGAATATAATAATTAGAAAATTAAATGAAAGAAATAACCAATGACAATAATGGAAATTCACAGCTTCTAAAATTTTGCCAATTTAATTCTTAATTCTAGATGTGTTGATCACATTGTGTTTCAAGTTAATTCTGAAACTTATTAAAAGGAAATTTTAAGGTAATATTAATTAGAAAAAATAAATAAAATAATATCTTTTATACAAAATATATGTGTATGTACATAGATGTAACACCTGAAGATTACTCTCATGGAAATCCAGTGAGCAATTTTACAAGAAAGAAAAATATTTGCAATCATAAAAGCAATAATTAGGCAAACATAAGATTCCACAAAAATTCATTTTTTAAATTCCTTCTGGGAAAACAATGTTGAGGAATTGGATTCAGTCTTTATAACATTTTTGGTAAGTGTAGCCAACTATGTGTAGATGCTTAAGTTTCCTTAAATATTTTTATTTTTTAAAAGTACTTGAAAATTAATGATGTTATCTGGGGGAGACCAAAGTGATTGTGAAGTAAGGATGTGAGAATTCCTAAGAAAATACTGGAAAATGATAAATACTCTTTCAGTCAGTGCTAACTGCCATGGAGAACATTGCCCTCTTATTTTTGAAGTTTTAAATGTATGTGACAGAAAACAAAGAGATAAACAAAAGCAATAAAAAAACCTATAAGATACATTCCAAAATTTTTTAGCTATTTCTTACTTATTCAAGAAATAAAAAGTGGAGATCCTTGACAATGTAAAGCATTTTATGCCAGACATGCATTGTATCACTTAAATATTATGAATGTCAATGTCTGTAATCGGTTTTCAGACACGCACACGAGGATTCACATTTTTTTCATGATTAGGACACTACATATTAGCATACATTTCAGAGAACATTATTGTATTTGGGTTCCAAAAGTGAAAATCCTTGAAATTTAAAACTGCATGTGGCAGAATCTTCTTGGCCAAAAGATTCACGGTATCTCATCTAATATAAAAATCTCCATTTCAAATGAAACAGATATCTATCAATATTGAGAAGGCAAGGCACTCAACATAATGTTGGAGGTCTTTCATTGACACTTTACTTCCTACTAAGATTTTACCACTAAAGGATCACTACATGAAAGACTTAATATAGGGCCACATATGGCCCTGGGTTTGATTATTATTTTATTGAATTGTATTTTTATTATAATTGTTTCTTTCTTTACTATTTTATGCTTAAGGAATCTACACATATAAATAGCTGCAGGATAAATAAAGCTGACAAATACAAGTGACGGTATCTTTTGGCATTAGGATAATTATACATCATTACATGGTAGGAATAACCGATAGTCCTAAAGTAATATGATTAAATAAAACAATTTGAAACTGTAATTCACCTAGGCTTTTTAATATTTTACTCTTTCTCCTTTGTTGCTCCAAAGCTATGAATTTCAAGATTTATTTGTCACTATTCTCTATATTTTCTGCTGTACACAGTATTTGTGGACTACGGCAACCAATCCCCTTGGGCTTTCTTTTTCTTTAATTTGCATAAACACAGACATCATATGAATATTCAGTGAGTGGCTTTGCATTAAGTAAGTGCCCTTAATCAGCTTTTCAGTTCAGTTTTATTGGCTGCATGCAAAGTCAGTTATTTCATGCAGAAAATCTGAAGGCCCTACAAACTAACCAGGTAAGGATTGTAATTCCTTGATGCATTTAATAAAAGAATATTATCATTTGATTACATAGGTTCTGCAGAATGCTAAAAACATGGTGGGGTTTTTTTCCCTGTGTTTTTTTCTTCCCTTGGTGGTCAGGTGGATGCATGATTCTCTAATTTGCATAAACATCGGCTCTATGAATAATTCATCAGGGTTATTTTAAACACTTGGCTTCTACTTTGGATGGCACTAGGGTACCACCATTTGATTGGCTGGATGCTGTTTTCATCACCAGCAGAATTCCTATAACATGAAAGCACCTAAAGGAGCTGAATTGAATATATTGTATTTGTTTTTTGAAAAATGTCTGTTATCTTTTCAAAGCAAATTGTGCTGCTTCCTCCACACACACACACTATTAGGGTTTCTAGCTTTTCATGATAAATACATTACAAGCTCAAATGTGGCTGTTTGTAGACTTGACCGGTGTCTGTGATTTCTGGAGAATGGGGTAGCAGCTGTATTCTTCCGACCATGCATAAACATGAGCGACATGTAAATAAGAAAGTATCACATGCATATGGAGCCCTGGACATTTCCATTGCTAGGATCCATCTATTTTCTTTATCAGACTATTCTCTTTAACTGATAAGAGACTGTTTCATCTATTCTAAAATGCTATGGACAATTACAGTATTATCTATTTATGTAATAAGCATATATAATCTGACAAATTATTTTTCTTGAATATGTTATTAATAGTTTCTTTTCAGCCCACCTGCAAATTTTTAAATTTGACAGTTCTTTGCAATACAATGGTGACAAGAGAAGTGTTAATCAAGAATGACCAGGATAATTAATATAAATATTAGGGTGCAATTGACTCCCATAATTTGCTAAAAATAAATTGTGCCTTTCTTTATGCTGTGAAGATGATGAATGTGGAAGTTCAAGGCATTCTTTGTCAGTCACTTGAACATTAGCCATTTGCCTTTCTGGTCTGAGAGTCCTCACTGACAAGATTCTCATTGTAAACATTTGTGATTCTGAAACATTACACATATATGGGACTGGAGACTGGTGCAAATTGAATTTAGTCTTTGGCACATTTCTTTTTTAGTTTTCCTATCCCTTAGAGAAATATATCACAAATAAGATACTGAGCAATTACTGTTATGAAAGGGATATTAAGTGATTTGTGCAATCAGTCTGTGTAATCAACTATAAAATACTCCACGTTCACTGTATTTCATATACATTATATGGATAAAAATATCAAAGACAGCTTTAATAAGGAATAAAGGCTGAAAAATTTCTCAGTATTTAAATAGGCTTTCCATATGAAATTTTTAATATTCCCTTTAAATCAATTTGCATTGTAATGTTCTTCATTCGTATTTTGTAAATAATATGCAAGTACATGAGTTCATATGATGCTAAAACTAAGAAAAATAAAATCATTTTCACTGTTTCTTCCCAGCTCTTTATGCATCTATTGATAGAATTGGGCTAGTTCCTACATTCTTTTATTGGAATTGTTTGTAATTAGGTGAGAGTCTATTTCTATTTTCTTTTCTTTCTTTTTCTTCTTCTTTTTGTTTTTTGCTATACCTTTGGAATCAAGATACTAAAGAAATAGTTCTGAAACAATATTTCTTTACTCAGAATGAATATTCACAAACACATTTGACAAACTTATTATGTTGTCTGTTGTCAAAATGCTTCATCATAAAAAAATGGAGTAAGAAATTCAAAACAAAAATTTTTTCAAATGAGAGGAAATTGCAAATTTCTCTAAGAATTCTATGTGACCATATTAGGAACTGTGTTTTACATGTAATTATAAATAGTAATTTAAATCTCACATCTGCATTGTGCTACGTTTAATTAAATCTTGCAAGATTCAATATGGATGCTGTTTAATTATCAACCATTAAATGTTTACAGCTGTAATAAACATCACATAATCTTTACCATACTATTATATGTAGAGATTGTAGATTTGGAACCAGTTAGCCAAAGATGCTCATTTAAATGATACTCATTTTATTTAATATTTTTCATATGAAATCAGCTAAATGTATATATCTCCAATATTTATTCCTTTCACTTGTTTCAAAATAACCCAAGTATTTTCTAAATAATAAATGAATAATAAGTTATAATTTCAGAAGACAGTCCTATTCTTCTGTAGATATGTAACTACATGTCTATAATTCTATTTTAGGTATGTATAATTTTTAAAATGGAAAATTCTCATCTAACTTTTTGATTGAGCAGTTGTGAGATGTCCAATTTAATGTGATAAACTGAATTCATCTATGCTTTTGCCATTTATGTTATTTGCAGCAATCATTGAACCTTCTTTAAAGAAAACATATTTATATGAAGTTGGAAACTGCAAAGCTAGTGAATGACCATAGCATTTACCTTCCATTTCAGTGAGAGATTCTTCCTAGAAGGGCAAGAATCATCTTGCATTGTATAAACCTTATTTAAAGAAGACAAAGCATTTGGTTAAATTTTAGAAAGAAATCATAGCATAAATAGAATTAAAATTACAATGTATAACATTTTCGAGGGGGAAAAACAATTTGTGTCTTGCAAATATTGTCTTATTTGATGTGGTGCTTTTATATTTTTAAGCATTTTAAAAACAGTGAGGCATAATATATACAATTATTCTGTCAATTAAAAGGTATTTTTTTGGCATCCGATCATCCTGTATGTGGTGAATAAAAAAAGTTTATATACTGTCATCTATAATTTTGCATTCTTATTTTAATCTTCTGATTACATTGTCAAAAAATTGTTGCTGAGGAATTTAAACAATTAAAGCTGTGTATATATCATTATTAAATCTACTGGTAGTTAAGAAAAATTTGCAAGCAACCAGTGCTTTGGTTTATATGGAAAAAAACCCAAATTGTGGTCTACACAAGGTAAATTCCTAAATTTGTGGAACATTTGTCTGCACAAGAGTTTTGAAACTGAATGTTACCTTAAGGTGAGACACATAAATTACCTCTAATGGATCCCCTAGAAAATTCATGCACCTTTATAAGAGACTGAATGTTGGCAATAAAAATAAGATATCCCTTAAGAATTCTTAATCTAACTGGCGGGAGTAAGTGTATCACTCAAGCTCTCATCTATAAATTTCTCCACCCAGAATCCCTCATCTCCCAGGAAAGCAATCATTCAAATTTGCAAACTTACTTGAAATTTTCTTGTCATTTTACTAAACTTATTTTGTTTAAATCTAGATGGACAGATGAAGCCATATTTAATAACCTTGTGTCTGAGTTAGCCAATTAAGTTTCTTAGCATAGAAAAGGGTGTTGAGGAGGAGCAGAGGAGTGGCTTACTTTCGAGCTCTCTTGTTCTGATTGGAGCTCCTCTCTACTACTCTAATTGTTCAATTCCATTAGTTAGGTTCTACACTCAATAATATTTTAATGGGATTAACTTCTATAAAGTTCTTGGATAACTTGAATTTGTATAGTTACTTAAAAATGTGATCCTAATCATAATTAAGTTGTCAGTCAATATAAATAAAGATGCTATAAGCTTTGGTAGTATATATTTTTCATTAAATTTTTAATTCAGACTGTTTAAAATTTTCCAGTGGCATTCTGAACTTAGTGATTAGGAAAGCAAAAAAGTAATATTGTAGTTAAAGTTTAATTTTAAGTATTAATTATTTTTGAGGGAAATAAAACACTTTCAGTCTTCTTTTATCAAAGTAATTATCAAAGACATATGCAACATATTGATAGCCTACCTGGAATGAATACTTATAACAGAAAGACATTTGGAGAAATTTTTAATAAGAGAGGCTCTTTTAGGATTACCATATTCTCTTTTTATTCATTAGCATAGAGCATTAAATTTCTATATTTTTTAATGGTGAACCTTAAATATGTCACTTTAGTTTCGAATAGTATTGTACATGATGCTTTTGCATTTCTACCTATAGATGATGCCAGTTAAAAACTTGGGTGATTTTTTTTTTTTTTTTTTTGTCAAGTTGTGGTATCAAAGTTTTATCCTTATCAAATGTGTTGGGTAATTTTACCTGTTTTCTTTTCTCTGACACAGATTGTACATGAATTACCTATTTCTTCAAATTTTTCTATAAATTACCTATAAATCCATCTGGGCCAGGTATCTTTTGGGTGGAATATTTTTTCTTTTGGACTCAATTTCTTAAGTGGTAGTCATCAATTGGGTTATTTATTTCTTATTGAATGCATTTTGATCATTTATGTATTTTGTAGAAAATTGTTTTTAACTAAGTTTTCAGGTCATTAACATAAACTTATTTATTGTATTTTTAGGCTTTAGAAAATATCTACTGTATGTGTAATATGCCCCCTTTTTATTTTGTATTTTATTTATTTTTGATTTCTAGTGTTTTTCTTTTGGATATTCTTGCAAGAGGTTTGTATATTATCTGTCCTTTCATACATTATCTGTTGAGTTTTTCATATTATCTATATATTGTTTTCTTGTTCTTTATTTTGTTGATTTTTATTTTTTAAGGCTTTGTGATCTTGAGTTCCTTAGAGATTACCTCTAAGCTTTGTTCCAGATTTAAAATTGTATGATTCTGTGAAAAGTTATTTCATGTTTAGAAGCCAATTCTCATAAAAATTAAGTGGGGTGTTAGTTATTATTTGGTGAATTTACTTATGTAGAAATCCTTTGTCTAGGGTAATCACTGAACCGTTTCACATTGCTATGAGTAGATTTTAGCCTTTGAGAAAATGTACTTGGAAAGACACTTGTCTTGCAACTCCTGATAATAATGTGCTTTTAAAGTGATTTTACAGAAAGTCTATCATTTTGACAGTGAGAACTCAAATAATCTGCAGAGTAGTATTTGGAATACGTTGTCCTTAGAATTAAAGAAAATTTCATTAATCGCTTAAAAAATGTTTGTGAAAAGTTCACAATACAACATGAAATCATATTATACTCATAAAGGGTCGCTAAATCTAGTTGAGATTCTTTTACATTCTCCATTTTGTGAGTGGAGCACTCATGTAAAATTATCTCAAAATCAGGAAAAGCTAATGAAAAAGCTCATCAGGATTCTAGTTTGCTTGCTGTGAAAGTATTTTCTTGTAAAATCAAATTCACATCTTTGGTATTTTAACATTAATTCAAGTTAAACTCTTGATTAATAAATAGACATACACACAAATCACAGACTGAATTCTTATCTGAGTAAAGAGTTGGTTTTTGTTTGCTTGCTTGTTTACTTGCCGGTCTGTAAACTGTCCTAGGGTGAATTGTTTGTGCGCATTAGCATTCATTCTTCTCTTGGTCTCGTCATAACATGATCAATCGTATGGCCTAAGCAAATGTTGCAATTGATGCTTCATATTGGAAGTGTTTGGGATTTCAAGTATACTTAAATAAAATCCAGGAAGAAAACAACAAAGTATTTTAACCAAATGATCAAATGTCTTGTGGAATATAATAACTTTGACTGACAGCTGTAACATTAGAATTTTATCATCAGTTTTAGCCCCTTTACACTTTTGATTCACATAATACTGGTCTGATATACTTTAGTTAACAAAATCTCTGGTTCGCTTATCTGCTTAAAAGGTAATATAAATTTGAGAAGAAAAAAATGATTCTTTGAACGTTAGTATGATATACAAGTGGTCCAAGATGTAGAAAATAATTTTCTTTTAAATACAAATCATACATACTGAAAATGCTTTTCTAATCATGATTATTTTTGTTCCAATGTGATCAATTTTACATTTCCTTTTAAACATGGTTTCAAGAGTAATTTTCTACTTATTTCAAGGTCTGTAAATTGTTTAGTTCAATATCCAGTTCCCATATATATGTATCAAAATATGTCTGAGCATGCACCTATATTTTCACATGAAATTAGACCATTAAACCTAACTTCAAATACCCAATTCAATGATTCTTTTTCTATGAGAATATCCAAATTCCTTTGCCACCAATTTTAAAGTCTTCTGGTCACAGTAAGAATTTCGCCTATCAACAGACTATTTTAATAAGTCATATAAAGTACCCTAGAGAGAATTTGATTTTATGTAGAGAAGAGAATAAAGTCTCAATAATGTTTGCTTCTTGATACATTTGAGACAATAAATGATATTTTAAAAGTAATAATATCAAGATTTTGAGGGTTTTTACTTATAATTAACTTACAATACTTTTATACAACCTGATAGGATTTTTACCTGGTGGCAGATTTGTATGACATAATGGAACAAGCTGGGAATAGACTCAAATCTCATAACAGGTCTTGCAATTATATAAGCACTCTCCTAGAAAGGAGTTATCATTCTTTTTCATGTACAATGCAATATTATTTTACCAGTATTTGTATTTAATAAATCAAATGTCAAATATTCTGTCTTCCAGTTCTCTCTGTGAGAAGTGATAAATAATTTTCTATAAGTACTGAGTCTCACACGAGGCAATCTATTAAGGGGAAGCCACAATAAAAAAAAATGTCGTTTAGAAATATTTCTCTTTTTATGTCAAAATCTGTAGCATTTCCTTTATATATTATCAGAGACAGGGATGGATCTTGTCTCAAGTATTCATCTACTTCTTCTGTGTATTCTCTACCTGAAATGCTAACCCTTGTTTATCATACCATGATAATTTTCACTGAGGCTGATTGTAATATTCCAAGGAACAGAGTCAAGAAAAAGAAGGAAAATAAGTAGCAATAGCAGGTGAAGATTTTTTTTAATTAAAAAAAATTTCATGTAAATACCTGGATAGTGGGGCATGGGAAAAAAGAGAAATACAGAGAGAAAGATTGCTTCACAATATCCACATGCAAAAGAAAGAGGTTGGGTTTTTATCTTACGCGATATACAAAAATTGACTCAGAATGGATTAAAGATCTAAATGTAATGCCCCAAACTGTAAAACTCCTAGAAGAAAACATAAGAGAAAATCTTCATGACAGTAGATTTGGCAGTGATTTCTTGAATATGACACCCGAAACATAGGCAGCAAATGCAAATATGGACAAATGAGACTACAACAAGCTAAAATACTTCTGTACATCAAAGGATATAATCAATAGATTAAAAAAGCATGATATTAAATGCAAGAAAATGTTTGAAAATCATACATCTGATAAGGATTAAAGTCCAGAATATTTAAAGAATTCCTGTAACTCAACAACAAAGGCAACCCAATTAAAAAATAAGCAAAGGATTTGAAAAGAAACTTCCCTAAAGGCTGTATACAAGTGGTCTGTGAGCATATGGAAAGATGCTCAATAGCACTCATTTGCAGAAATGCAAATAAAAACCACAATGAAATACTATCTTACACACACTAAGATAACTAATATCAAAAGGACAGGAAATAAGTGTGGGTGAGGATATGGAGAAGTTAAAACCCTTGTGCACTGTTGGTGGGAATTTAAAATGTAGCATCTGCTATGGAAAACAGCATGATGGTTCCTCAAGAAATTAAAACTAGAGCTGTCATATTATCCACCAATCGCACTTCTGGAAATACAGTCATCCTTTGGTATTAGTGGGAGATTGGTTCCAGGACCTCACAAGAATACTGAAATCCACAAATGCTCAAGTCCCTGATGTAAAATGGTATGATCTTTGCATATAACCTTTGCACATCCTCCTGTATACTTTAAATCTTCTCTAGATTACTTATAATACCAAATGCAATGTAAATATTGTCATACTACATTGTTTAGGGAACAATGGCAAGAAAAAAATGTCTGCATATGTTCAGTACAAACAAAATATTTTTCCCAAACATTTTGATCTTCAGTTGATTGAATCCACACATGCAGAAATCAGAGATTGGGGGCGGGGGACTGTATATCTAAAAGAATTGAAAGCCAGGTCTTGAAGAGATATTTGCATAACCATGTTCATATCAACATTATACACAATAGCCAAGAGGTGGAAACAATACAAATGTCTATCAATGGATGAATGGATAAATCAAATGTGGTATATACATACAATGAAATATTATTCAGTCTTAAAAAGAGAGGATATTCTGTCACATGCTATGACATGGATGAAGCTTGAGGACATTATACGAAATGAAATAAGCCTGTTGTAGAAGAACAAATACTGTATGAAGAATTGATTTGAAGTACATTAAAAATATATCTCCACAAATTTTCGAATGAAGAGTAATATAATTCAGTAACCTATACGAACTTAGAGTTTGAAAAATCTGGACAATTGTTACGTTATTTTGAACAAACAGGCAATTGGGCAAACCAGAAAATGTTCATTTTATCCTAAATATTATTTACTTACATTTGGTTCTGAGAGACTCAGAGAATACTTTTTTGTTTTATAGCCTGATTAGAATTTTGATCTTTTTATGCTTCTAATATTTTAAATTATCCAGCTATCCATCTATCTATCCATCCATCTACCCTGCCATTCATTTATGTATATAATTTATACAATATGTAATTTTTCTCCTTCCTTTTCTTCCTTTCACCTTGTAACATGCGAATTCTTACCATTTCCATGTGTTCTCAAATATTTTAATTCTCTAAGAATTCAAAGAATGTTTAAAGAAGATTCATTAAGAACTTTGAGGAATTACCATAATATTTGATGGGAACATGAAACAGATCTTGTTCTTTTTTAACCTACCTATACGATCTCCAAAATGACAAGTGACAGCGACCTTGACTGTTGCCCTTTTCTTAACCTAAATGACAGAAGGTAGATTCACAGTGAATGATCTTTCTCACTAAGAGTGACTGCTATACTTACCGTTTTTCACACTAGTTGCTTTGTAAGGAAAACTACGTATTTTGCGCAGCACTCTCTAGCAAATGGTTTAAAATTTATCCTCCAGAGATCATCTGCTATAAATGGACTTCAGTGTAGTTAATGAATATTTTATTGTCCTCTCTCTGGTTTTTTGGTCTAGAATGGAAAACATGGGGAAAGTGCGAAGTGTCAAATTGACAAAAATGTTTCTTTGACTCATTCATTCTCTAAAAATAGTTTGTTAAATATGTGTGTGTATTTTATGTTTACTAATGCAGATATATACTAGGGAAAACATGAATGACTCAGTATGCCTAATATTTTCTAAGCATAATCTCTGGCCCTATAAACACATGACTTTTGATTGACTTGAAATAAGGTGGTCAGTGATTGGATGAATGAACCTAACAGGTCATATGCTCTCTAAAAAATCAAATGTCTTGAGAAAATCATCTGCCATGGAATTGTTCACCACACACCATATCTCTGTTGTCACTGTAAGATCTTCTTTGCCTTGTGGCCACGTAAACTCGTGCTGAATTTCTCAGGTCATTATTTGTCTACCGAAGAATTACTGAGTGCTCTAGGTCAAACTTGAAGCTTTAGCCTTACAAATTCCTACCTTCTAGGATAATTCACAAAATAATTCTGTTACTGTTAGTTAAACAATGTCATGTAACATCACACCTTTGCACTCCAGCAACTGCATATATGTTTTCTATGTATACTCCTGGATAGAGCTGGAATGCATTCTACTAAGTGAAGTATCCAAAGAATGGAAAAACAAGCACCACATGTACTCACCATCAAATTGGTATTAACTGATCAACACATAAGTGCACATATAAGAATAATATCTATTGGAAGTCTGGTAGAGAGGAGGAGGGAGGGGGGAGGAGGGAATGGATATATGCATACACAAAGAGTGCAATGCACACCATCCGAGGGATGGACACACTTGAAACTTGGACTTGGGGGGGAGGGGGGCAAGCACAACATACGTAACCTAAACATCTGTACCCCCATAATATGATGAAACATAAAAAAATAAAAACAACAACAAACGAGTCAAAATATCACGTGAGATTTGACAAATTTATGTTGCTCTGGCCAAGCTACAATTAAAGGAGAATATTTATTGAAGATCTATCTATATTTCTGACATAATGTTAAACATTTTAGGTGTATCATCTCATTTTATCATCACACTACACTGACATGTATGTACTTATAATATCATCTACATTATATAGTTGAGAAAGTTCAAGGTAAGAAAGGCCAAGCAACTTATTCAAGACCACACAGCTACTAAGTTGAGGTTTGGATTAGTCTAATGCAAAAATCTACACATTTTCTATTATATCATTGTGAACCCAGGTTAACATTGATAGCTCTTTACAACATAAATGCAGCTATTTTTAAATTAGATTTACAGTAGAAGTATTCACTGCATTTTTAAAAGAAAGGTAGAAATGGAAAGAGAAATTTGAGTTCTTATTACATGACAAACACTATGCAAGTCTTTCAAATGCTTTCAAATGTTTTCTACTGAAGCCTTAAAATAAAATTAGGTAATTTATATGGTAAATATGATAGATATGTTGGAATTCTGAACTCTAGACTTCGTTTCTGTTAAATAGTCCATATTTTTCTCAACTAAGGAGGGTAATTGGTTCTTTTAACCTCATGTAAACATTATAAATAATGTAGGTTTTGCTTTTAGATGGATCGAATGACATTTTTCTTACTAGATTTGTCCATTCACTCACCAAATATTTATTGAGTATATACTATATGCCAGGCAGATAACTGACATGAATTGGATTGTATCAGCCTGATAAGGGATACAGCTGATGCTCATGGAACGATACCACCTGCTGATTAAAGGGGAAATGGCCCACACCAGCACAATGGTACATATTTCTGTCTAGCTATACTCTCATTAAAGTACAGACCAATATTACACCAGACATTCATTTATATTTAATATATTAACTTATTGGGATTGCATTGTTTATTGAAATCTAGGCACTATGATAGATGTTAGGGATATAAAAGTGAACAAAACAAATACCATCTCTTCCTCAGGGAAGAGACATAATTATATATACACTGTATAGTGGTAGTATACACTGTGTACCCAGTACACATTTACTCCTTCTTTTTTTCTCTAAAAATAACTCTATACGATGAGGGGTACTAAACGGCTCAGGTAAAATGACAGTTCCCATCCTCTCTTTCAAATGGAGTTGTCCAGTGAAATGTAAGCAGAAGTCAAGGGATGAGTTTTTCAGAAAAGTTCTTTATCTGGGAGATATATCCCTCTGAACCTGTTCCTTTCTCCTTTCTGCTGTCCAGAGTATGGATATGAGGGTTGGAGCTGTAGCAGAAATTTTGAGACCATGAGACAACTTGACTATAGAAACAATATTCTAAAACTGTAGAGTAGAAAAATGAAAGGAACCTGGTTCTATGGTGAAATCTCAGAGTGACCAAGTTCAAAAAAGCTTGCTTCTGAATATCTACTACATGAAAAACGAAGTCACTTATTCATCTTACTGAAGCTATTATTATTTGGGTTTTATAAAATATGTAGCTCTTTCTAATCTTGACAGATTAAACGTATAGAGAGAAAATATGTAGAGACATATAAAGAGAAAAGACATCAATTCTAATACAAACACAAATTTATGTACGTATTGAAATGTTTTTCCAAACGTGCACTTGGTTATTTGCAACTAGTTCTTTTCCATAAAATCCTACCACTCCTGGTATACAAAGCTCTTTGTTGAAAGACTGCTTTCCTAAGGAAATACTTAAAATGCATTTTAAGAAAAGATGTATAACCAGAGAACCTGGTTGACCATATCAAGCAGTTTTTGGTGTTCAGAATGAACCAACCAGCCAAGAAGAGCCTCTTCAGTGCATTTTAGAATTTCCTTGCAGGTATTCTGATAGGTCTAAAAACATAGTGACATCTTTTTGTTTAGAAATGGGATTATCATTTATCTATGTCAATAAACATAGTTTTGTAAAATGACTTTTAATTGCTTTCAGAACTCCTTTGTGTAATATACCATTATTTAAATATTTTTTATTGTTTGACATGATGTTTCACATGATTCCTATTTTTCTTTTTTAAAAAAATACTGCAATAAAATAAATACAGTTATTAACAACAACAACAAAAATTCCAAGGTAAGCTGCTCCTGTGTTTTTGTTTCTCCTATGTCTGCTTTGCTTTCACCTTCATCATTTTCTAAATTCTTATAACACATCCTTTACATCACAAAATGTATTGCTTAATTAATTATCTTTAATAATTTGCATTGCCCATGAATATCTTTCCTCTTAAGTGCAATTATCCTTGAGAATAAGAACATTGTCTGTTCTATGTTATTTTAGAGGCCATGCTCAGACTAGGACAGGCTACTCAATGTTAACTAGGTGATTGTGTTATGTAACCCAGGGATCCTTATTCAGTGAATAAAACATGGTCTTGTAATTTTTATGGGAATATTTGAAAAATTTTAAGTGTTTTTTATGAGTACATCTTATACGGTAAATATGTTTTGTAACAGCATACAAGAGTTTTATATTTTGTTGCAATTTATAAGAGCATTTTTAGAATAATGACTTGTTTTGTGTTTTATTTTTAAGAGACAGGGTCTTCATATGCTGCCCAGACTGGCCTTGAATTCCTGGGTTCAAAGGATCCTCCTGTGTCAGCCACACAAGTAGCTGGGACTGTAGGTGTACCACCATGTCTAGGAAGAGTGTTTTTAAGGGAGCTCTCAGTAATATATTTAGTAACATACTCAGCATGCTGGTTTTTGATTCTTTTATTTATCAGATCTCTCTTGTACCCTCTATGTAGCAGGCACTAATCTAAACTAGAAGGGAAGAAAAGAGTGGGTAGGACAAGAGTGAGTGAGGCAAAGACTACATCACAAGTTCATGTTCTTATTAGGAAATCGACTATAAACAAATATGCAAATACATAATATAATTTTAATTAATGAAAATAAAAAGTTCTAGTAAGAAATTAAAGCAGGATGGGAGGAGAGAGATGACTGGGATGAGGACTATTTTGATGTGGAAGGTAGCAAAGCTACCAACAAAAAGATCTGGAAAAATGGATTCCAGGGCCCGAGTTAAAAATGAGCTGGGTTTATTCCAGAAACAACCAGAAGGTCAGTGTAGCTGTAGGGCTGTGAGTGAGGCAGAGTGGTAGGGGAGGAATTCCCAGAGGGAGAACAGATGGTGTAGGACCTAGGAGCTGAAAGTAAAACATGCATTTTACTCCGACGGTAATGATAAGTTGCTGGAAAGTTTAATTAGGGCAATGCATTATCAATTTAAACATTAAATTGTTCTGGTTGCTGGGTAAAGGATAAAATATTTGAGAACCTGAGCAAAAACTGGGAGACCAGGTAAGAGACAAAGAATGTAGTCCAGGCCAGAAATAATGTACACTGAACTAGGAACGTAGTGATGAAAAGTGAAAAGGGACCAAGTTCAGAAAATATTCGGCAAGTAGAACTGTCACGACTTGCTGATGTAGCGGGTGTGTGGTGGGCAGTGTTTAGCTCAAGGTTAACATACAGAGCAGATGAAATCCCACAGTGACAACCTTAACATGTTGTGATATTGAGTAAAATATTCTTATTTCATCCTGAGAAAACACAGCTTTCCTTAAAAGGGTTAGCCTTTTAATTTGATGACCTGTCAGATGATAAAGGGAATCATAGAATCCTTTGTGAAATATTCTTATTGTTAATTAATAATTCTTTTAAGTGGCTAATCAGGAAGTGGAGAGAGGAAAAAACAAAGGGCAATAATCTTATGGTGATCATTGTTTTGTGAACAGTGTAAATGATCTGAATTCTAAATCACAAATGTTGAATGTTTCTGTTTTTCTTTTGTTTCAGACTTTCACTTTGTCCCCTGGACACCTGGAAATGTTAATTATAGTGAGAAAAACAACAACAACAAAAAATGACAACTTAAAAATTTATAAGACCAGATTTGTTAAGTTGAAAGTACTCTCTTAGAGTAGGATGCTAGCTATATTTTATTTGAATTATCAGGTGCCATTAGAAACGTAGACATTTGGAGAAAGAAGTGCATATCAGAAAATTGACAGCTTTGTGGATGGCTTGAAAGGTAGGAGTAAGATATATTTTAAAAAATACCAGAGAAGAGAAGTGAAGCTTCCCAAGTGCAGAGAACTCACTGATTAAGCATGTTGTCAATAGATTCTGACAGTAGGCATGCAATGAGAGTTTGGATATTTTACACAAAGACACTATTGCACCAGACAGATAAACATACATCCACCAATTTTCTCTTTGGGTTTGATGAGTTTGCTCCAGTTATTCCACAGTCAATAATACTAGGATTTTATGGTATTATTGTTAATTTTACTGGGAACATTTATCTGGAATATGGCTGATTTGTGATAGATCACAATGAGCAGTGAGTCATATGATTGATTGATTGCTAGGTAGATAGATAGACAGGCACAGAAACAACTGTGGTTAGACTATTGTAGTGAAATGGAAATTAAAAATATTTAGTGTGCCATTATGCACAATTTCTGGTTTATTTTTTACATGATAGTTTTTAGACATTTTTTGCAATTTTAGAAATTAAACATAAAAAAGGAACTAATTAATAAAATGACTTAATGGTTATTTGGAAACACTCAAAGTTTAGTTCTTAATTCCCATTAAAAATCTCAATGTAGAACACTTTTAAAAAGTAGCATGATTAAATAGCATCAGCAAAAGTATTTTTTACCAAAATAAAGCCTGACATTTCTAATTTAAGCTAAGCTATCAGGTTCACTGGGGTACATAATGTAACTCATAGTTGGAACTAGAGGTTATCAGTTAGGGACTATGTATTAAAATAATTTCATTTAGTGTTCAGACAACTCTAAGATGTGATTGTTTTTATCCGTATCTCATAAGATTAAAAAAGTATATATTATCCGGAACAAGAGGTGGAACTGTGATGCAAACTTGTACTCTTTTTATGATATTTCAACAACCTTCTCTCAGTAAGTCTCTTTGTTAGCAGTAGGGAATCGTCCCCATCAGAAAAAATGATTAGGAGGCAAATTTCAGCTCAGTAAAAGGAAGTACCTTCTATATATTAAACACTCAAAGAAAATGAACTTTTTTAGGAGGTATTGAGATCTCCTCCAACTGTAAGATCACATGAGTCTATGGTTATATTTTATAATCATGATGAAATAAATGACTAAAAGAAGGATTTTATCTTTCAATTCAACGTATTATAAAAAGGGAGTCAGGGCCGGGCGCGGTGGGTCACGCCTGTAATCCTAGCACTTTGGGAGGCAGAGGCGGGCGGATCATTCTGAGCTCAGGAGTTCAAGACCAGCCTGAGCAAGAGCGAGACTCTGTCTCTACCAAAAAATAGAAAGAAATTAATTGGACAGCTAAAAATATATATAGAAAAAATTAGCCGGGCATGGTGGCTCATGCCTGTAGTCCCAGGTACTCAGGAGTTTGAGACAGTAGGATTGCTTGAGCCCAGGAGTTTGAGGTTGCTGTGAGCTAGGCTGATGCCACGGCACTCAACCCAGGCAAGCGAGTGAGACTCTGTCTCAGAAAAAAAAAGGGGAGTCAGATAGAAATATACGATTGCTATCAGCACCCCAAAATGATGAGGAAAGATGAGCCTCTAACTCATTCACCTCTGTGCAGAGACACCAAAATAATAACTGTTAGTCTTTAGTTGCCTTGCAAAACAGTAATGGCCGAACTGGAGTTGCATTGGGAATATTATCCACAGGTAGGTATTCCTGAATTGAATCATTTGTTTCTCAGATAATCGGTAAGAGTAAAACATACTAGATAGTTTCTAGCCCAGGGTTGGGGAAACTTTTAATGTTGGAAGGCCACATTAATTTAGCTGTAATCAGATAAGACTGCATTCAAGAAACTTCAATTAGATATACTTAAAAATGTACAATATTTTATAAAAATCTAATTACCATGTACTTAATAATTTCAAAAACTGAAAACTATTTGTTAATTTGAAATTTTAATGACTTTATTGTGTCTGCTTTTTGTTGGAAAGCAGAATATTTGAATATTTGGTTGCAGTATGGAGGTCTGTAGTTTCAGTTGATCCTCTAGATGGGTATCGGTCATTTGTGATCTTAAGGGCAACTTGATTTGTGTTAGGTAGAAAAATGTAGATTCGGGGCAATAAGTGGTTGAAAAGCAAGAAATCATTTTGGAGGCATGTTGCTGAAGCTCTGAGTATTCTACTGAATTTTTCCATATTTCAATTGGATCTTACTTAGCATCAAACAATGACTTTAAAATGCCATCTACTGAGTGCTCAATCAATTCCATCTGTAGTTCTTTAGGTGCCTTGGTGATAATAACTAGGTGAGGCTGAAATGCTAATTTAAGTGTGATGTCATGACTCTCAAAGTCAGTGAACCTTTCATTGTATCTCCAATTAATAGGTCTCTATCAGCTGTGTATTCTTCAAACGATGTGCATATATCATCCTGCTCCTCAATGATCTTTGGTAACTGGGGAAAATATTCATTCAAAATTTCCTTTTGAAAAAATGTTTTGAAAAAAGAGCTTTTTTTGAAATCCTCAGATATTTTTTGCAACATATTATATATAGACTTAGTTTTATTTTGCAAAGAAATATTCAAGTTGTTTTGATTTGACATGATATCACAGAGAAATGCTGTTTTCCTATAGAAATCTTGTTTCAATAATACACATTGTTGATTCTGTTCTTCGTAAAATTTATCTGTCTTTTCTCACAGAGATAAAACTTTGGCTAACACCTATCCCTGCGATAGCCAATACACTTTAGAATGATATGGCAAATCCACACTGAATACCTCATCCTTCAACTTTAGCATGTTACTAATCTGAAACTGATGATGCTGTGTTGCATTTGCACAAATATAGTTAACAATACTTATACTGTTGCAAAGTGTCACTTAAAATTGTAGCTTTAGCACAGAGATTTTGCTGATGCAGAATACAATGAAAAGAAATGAGAGCATCTGGATTTTTTTTATCTGTACAATAAACCCTTAATATTTTCCTGTCATGGAAGGTGCGCTATCTATATATACACTCACTAAATTTACCAAATTCAGTACAACTTCACGACATTTATCTTGAAAGTTGTTGAAGATATATATTCTTGTGTTCTGTTTGCAAGAGTATCCAAAGTGAATGACTCTTCATAGCTAAGAAAATCTTCTGTCATGACCCGAATGAAGTATAAAGCCAGCTCCAAGTCAGTAGTATCCATTGATTCATCCAAAGTGACTGAATAATATATATTTTCCTTTCAAAATATTGCATGAAGTTGTTCTGTTAAGTTGAAGGCTAATTCATGCTGCCAATCAGGTATGGTTCTCCTTGAAAGAGGCAGTTATTTGTACTTTGAAGCATTATCGGAGTTTAAGCATCCTACAACTTCAGCAATGCGTTCTTTCACAATTTCTACATCACTGAATGGCTTCTCTTTTTTCCCAAGAATATAAGCTACTTTCTAAGTTGCTTCAGAGGCATCATTTCCAGATCTTATTGCTGCTTGAAAGAATTATCTTTGCTTTTGTTTTTCATCTTTCAATTTCTGCAATATAACTTTTCACGCCTCTCCCTCTAATTTAAAATATTTGTGGCCCTTATGAGTGTTGATGAGCATTGAATTTCTTTAATGTTGATATTGCAGTATCACAAAGCAAGCAAATCACTGTATCTTTAGCAGAAACAAAATAACATTGCAATTTTCAATCCTCATTAAAAAGTCTATTTTCTTCACTGAATGTTCTCTTGATCTTCTTTGACATGATGGGCTGTTAAGCAGACAGACTTAACAAATACTGTCAAACTGTGCAACTATTCACAAATTCCACTTCAAACAGAAATACAGTTCACTGTTGTCAAAAACTAATAACAGACGGGGCTACTCAAACCCCCATAAACTCTTGTCAACCAGCCGCATGTGGCAGTGGTGCCAGACAGGGGAAATTAGAGCTAAATTATGAGTGTAACAGCCATCAGTTTAGTCTTTACGGCTTACTAATGTTCTAACTGTGCCGGTCAACCTAGGAGGATCATTTTGTTGATGCTTCTTTTATTTGGTATTCTAAATACATTCATTTAAAAAATAAAATAAAAATATAAAAGATGAACAAAAATATATTAATACAAATAAAAGGATTTTTTCTGTAAAATTTGAATTCAGTTAAAAGGCAGCACTTAAGGACCTAGAAGGCCACATATGTCCTTTAAGGCCACAGGGTCCCCACCCCTGTTCTAGCCCCAGGGAGTGCTGCCCTCATCTCCTGCAAGCTTTGAATAGAGATCTGATAGCTGATTATATCTTGACAAAAGTACATTATATTTTCTGATGGAAGCTGAACCAAAATTATTCATCTGTCTAGTGACTCAGGGTACTCTGATTGTTTTGAGTACTATGTCCTTATTACATTGATACTTCTCACTTATCTGATGCATTAGAACCATACTAGTTATATTCCTAGTTACATTTTTGAGAAGTTATGTTTCTCTTAGTTCCATTTTGACCTGTACTTATAATTCTGTTGGATTTATTTGTAACTTCAGTATCCATAAATAAATAATAGCTATGGTTCCAGCATCAAATAATATCTATTTAATATTTGGATTGGCCATTTTTGTGGTTGCTGATAATGACAAGGAAAATTAACAGAAAGCTGATAGATTTCTAAAGATGGCTCCCATATTTTCAAATAAATTGTGCTTTATATATTTATTATCAATGATTATTATTTGATATGAACACTGTTATACTAATATGTGTGTGTATATATAAGAAACATAGATTACATATTACAAGTGTTGGCAAGAACATAGAGCAACTGAAACTCTCATATTACAGGTGGAACATAAAATGTTTTAAACACTTTGGTGAATAGTTTGGTAGTTTCATAAAATTTTAAGTGTACGTACAGCAAGTGATCTGTTCATTCCACCCCATTTATCCAAGAGAAATAAATATACCTTTCCATCAAAGATTTCCATGCAATTGTTCATAGCATCTTTATTTGTAATAGCCCCAAGCTGGAAATAACATAAATGTTCATTTACAGATGAACAGGAAAAAAATTGTGTTATGTCCATACAGTGAAATATTATTCAGCAATTAAAAGAAATTATTGATGCAGGCTATGGGGATGAATCTCAACATTATTATGCTGAGTAAGAGGAGTATATACAGTGGGATTCTATTTATATAAAATTCTATAAGAATGCAAACTAATCTATATAGTGACAGGAAGCAGATCTCCTGAAAAACCAATTTTGTGGGCGTGGGAGGTTGGGCATAGGGACAGAGGGGATTACCAAGGGGTAAGAGAAAATTTTGAGGGTTGACAGATTCACTATCTTGATTTTGGCAATGTTTCTCAGAAAAATACCTATTTCAAAATGTACATTCTATACTTTCAATATTTATACTTTATATCAATTTTATCTCAAAATTATTTTAAAACTACAGTACATAAAAAAGTTGCTAGTTTTTGAAGAGATATATTTATACTTAATTCAAGGATTATAGTTATATTCGAGAAGTATGCTTAAGACTAGTCAAATTTTTAAAAAATTGCAAAAAATTACAAACATTATTCCTTGGAATAATGGAATTGCACTCTAGAAAATGTCTTCATTTCACACTCCTCAACTGTGGTGTGATTTAGTGTGAAAAAAATTTCTTTTTATTCAGTACTAATATTCCCTTCTCTTGATAATAGCCTCAGTACTATTGTATATCTTTCCATTTACTTTAAAGGTGAAAATCAAAACAAAACTCTTTTATTTGTTCATATCTCTAATGTTCTTTGTCATTTAAGGATTGCGCTATGTCATCCAAATTCAGTTCTAATCAGATGCAGTAATTCTTGCTATTAGGACATGTAGTGAAACCTTAGGGTGCTACGCTTAAAAAAATAATAATTTAAAAAAAAGAATATGTAGTGAAAGGAGCCACTGTACATAGGCTAGTATTTGGCTACAATTCTCCTTTATATTGTAAGGACTTCCTTTGTTGCAGGCATTTACTATTTCCAGACAGAAACTCAGTAGGGAGTTTCAAGTCTTCATAAAAGTTTGGTATCTCACTGAGAAGCTGGGTAATACAGGTGGAATCAAATACCCAGATCCTGTCTGTGAGAAAGATGTCTTTCTTCCAGGAATTAAAAAAGGCATTTCAGGTCAATTGATAACATATAAGAATTCTGGAGACCCCAGAAACCTCACCGTTTAGTAATTTACACAGGAGAAACAGAATATATCCAAAAAGTTAAAAGCACAAACTTAAGGGCAGACAGGGCTGGCTCCCTGGGTGTGTGCCCTATGCTTAGAAGTATCCTGTTCCATTTAATGTTCGGTTGTCGCCGTGTTGAAATTCTTAATAATTTTTGAACAAGGGGTCCCGCATTTTCATTTTACACTAGGTCTCACAAATTAGGTATCCAGTCCTACTTATAGCTCAGACCAGGTATTAATATAAACTGTGTGTCTTCTAAGATCCTGTTTCCTCCTCTATAAAAGGAAGATCATTATTGTATCTACCTCCCAGGATTTTTCTTAAGAGTATATGAGAAAGAATTTAGCTTAATGTCTGATATATAATAAATATTGATTAAATATTGACTATATTTTTGTTGTTACTGAGTCATCTGGTTCACTACTACATGCTGTTTTAAAATGTCTATTTTAAATGTCAACAGAAAATTTAACTTTGAAGATGTATATTATATTTTGCAATATGTCAGTGTGTTAACTTTTAAAATGGGCATATATATATTATAATCTAAAATAGATTATGTACTATCAGTGATTTATATGCCATTTGCATCGATTTCCTCAGTAGGATTAACGTTGAATTACATTGAATTTACTGCATCCTGTACTTTAGAATAATTGATAATCTAGAATATTTTAGTGTTCTCCTCACCTTAACTAAATTTTAGACAGACTGCCTCCTAACTATAGGCCACTGATCTCCCTTTTTAAAGAGAATTTACTTTGGAACACTTGCAATTATAAATTCTTTTTCTGCCCCATTGATATGTAAATCTTCTCCCAGCCACTTTACAATGCAGCAGTATCTTTCTCAAGCATCTGGGAGCCATGCCTTTGATATGCAATCATCAAGAAAGGTGGCAGGACTATCTCCCAGTCTCCTGAAGAGGGTAAGAGCCTAACTTGATAAGCAACAATTAGCAAATTGGCCTAATTGCATTAATTAACCTCCTCTTTAACATCCTCCAGTCATTTTTTTCATTAACTCACCCTAGTACTTAAAAACCTGCCTGCCTTTTGTTTCAGTGGAGTTGTGTTCTATCTTTCTTTATTGCAAAAGTCTTGAATAAAGTCTTCCTTGCCTGTTTAATTCTGTCCAGTGGAATATTTCTTTGCCATTGAGACATTTAAGTGTAGGCTTTATGACATACGGGTTAGAAGTGTGACCGGGGAACCAAGCTGTATGGATCAGATCCTGGTTACACCGTTTGTCATGTAGGTGTCTTTGGGCAAGCATCTTAATCTCTCTGAGTCTTTGTTTCTTCATTTATATAATAGGAATATTAACATTATCTACTTCTAGAGTTATGAGAAATAATTGAGATATCCATTCATTGTGTTTGGTTAAATAAATGTTAGTTATTAAGAACTATCTCAATAAACATTACCTATTAATATTAGCCACAGCATAAAAAACAGATATTATTTGGTCCTGGCTGATAAATCAGGCTTTCATCATCTCTTTTTTATGACTACTGGAAGTATTTATGATTTCTTTTTCAAATCTACAGATTTGTCTACACTTTCTAATCAATCCTTAGCACAGCTTCCATTATTTTCCCATTCTTACTACCTTTCAATGCTTTCCAATTACTTTGAGGATAAAGTTTAAATTCCATGCTATGGTATTCAAAAGGCACCCAGATCTGACCGCAGCTGTCTTTGAAGCCTCATTTTTTGTGACCCTCCCACCTGTGTCTCTCTTAATATACCCCATTTCTCATCATTCAATACTTCTTCAAGTCCTGGCAGCATTGTGTCATCTGCTTGGTGGCTCACACTACACTCTTTGCTGGAAAACCCTTCCCTTTCTTATCTCCCAGGTATGGAACAGCTAGTCTTTAACACTCAAGTGGCAACTTCCCTGTAAAATCTTTATATTTATTTTTGTACTAATTTTGTTTATATCTTAATTTCAAAATAACTTGAGATCATTGTATAATATTTACAAAATTCAAAGATAAAATGTGGAGATTATTTTCTTCACATTTTTCCCTTTTTGGTACCCCTTGTTACAGCTATCCACTGCTAAGTTTGGATTTATTCTTCTTTTCTTTTCATTGCATCTGTAAATATCCATACACAAAGAAACTCAGTATATGTTTTCAGACAAAAGTTTGATCACAGTATACATATAATTCTAAACTTGCTCCTTTTGAAACAAATACTTTCTGAGTTAATCTCATTTAATCCTACAAAGACTCTATGAGATAGGAAGCAGTGTTATCTCCTATTTTCCAGATGAGAAAACAGATTCAGAGATGTTAACTCTACTACTTAAGTTCATATGGATGGTAACAGACAGAGATTGAAGAAAAATTTATCTGTCTAATTCCAAAGTGCTTTATCTCAAGGATGTTACGTTAGTATGTAAGTAAGCTTGATAAACAAGAACCATATTAATAGATTTAAAGAATCAGGAGAGGGTTGAGAGACCAAAGGTGCTGATAAGAATATCAGGCAGGCTCAGCAGGCATAAGGTAGGAGAGAGGTGAGAGAACAGGCAGTGGTCATCAGGAAAGGCCAGAATTTGATGTCTTGTCAGTGGAAGAGTTTGGGTCCTGCGTAGACTTTAAGGGTCATCACTCCTGCTAAGGGAAGTGTAGCTGGAGGTAATTGAGAAGGACAAGAAACTTTGAAATCTTAAACTTCCCTTCTCAGAAAATGTGGTGGGGAAAGAGAAGACTGCCTAAACTGCCTTAAAGTTGAAACCTGTTGTCTAGGCATATGGGACTGTGTGTCTTTGTTCTTTTGGTAATCAACTATCTAGGTTTTCTCTTTTCCCATGACATGTGTCTTAGTCTGTGAGGGCTGCTAAAACAAAATACAATGAACTGGGTAGCTTATAAACAATAGAAATTTATTTCGCACAGTTCTGGAGGCTGGAAAGTTGCTCAGCAGATTGCTAGAACTATTTCATGTTGCATAACTGAAACTTTATACCTATTAAGCAACAGTTCCCCACTTCCCCCTCCAGCCCTGGCAATTGCCATGCTACTTTCTGTTTGCATGAGTTTGACTGCATTAGCTGCCTTAGATAAGTGGACTCATACAGTATTTGTCTTTTTTTTTTTGATGTGCTTATTTCACTCAGCACAATGTACTCAAAGTTCATGCTTGTTGCATATGATAGGATTTCCTTTTTTAAGGTTGAATAATATTCCATTGTACATGTATGTCACATTTCTTTTTTCATCTGTTGATGAACATTTAGGCCATTGTGAATAATGCTACAATGAACATGGTTGTGTAAATAACCTCAGGATCTCACTTTTAATTGTTTTGAAAATATATACCCAAAAGTGGGAATGCTGGTCATATGGTAGTTTTATTTTTAATTTTTTAAGGAATCTTCATGCTTTCCATCGTGGCTGCACAATTTTACATTTCAACCAGTAGTACACAAGGGTCCCAATTTTTCTACATCCTTGCCAACCTTGTTTAGTTTTTGTTTGTGTAATGGCCATCCAAACATATGTGAAGTTATGTCTCAATGTGGTTTTGATTTGCATTTTCCTGATGATTAGTGATGTTGAGCATCTCTTCACAAACATTTTGGCCATTTTTATGGCTTCTTAGGAGAGCTGTATATTCAAGCCCTTTATCTATTTTAAAAATTTAGGATTTTTTTTTTTGGTTATTGAGTTGTAGAAGTTCCTTATATATTAATATTTAGGATATTAACCCCTTATGAGATATATGGTTTACAAATATGTTTCCCATTTTGTAGGTTATCTTTTCATTCTGTTGATTCTCTTCTTTGCTATGTAGAAGCTTTTTAGTTTGATGTTGTGCCACTTGTCTATTTTTGCTTTTGTTGCCTGTGCTTCTGATGTCCTATAAAATAAATTAGTGACAAGACTAATGTCATGAAGCTTTTCTCCTTTGTTTTCTTCTAGTTTTATAGTTTCAGGTCTTATATTTATAAGTCTTTACTCCATTATGAGTTGATTTTTTGTATGGCCTAATGTATGAGTACACCTTCATTTTCTTGTTTGTAGATATCCAGTTTTCTCAACACCTTTTGCTGAAGAGACTATCTTTTTCTCATTGTATATTCTTAGCACCTTTGTCAAATATCAGTTGACTATATGTACATTTATTTCTGGGCTCTCTATTCTGTTCCATTGGTCTATATGTTTATTTTTATGCTAGTACCATACTGTTCTGTTTACTGTAGCTTTGTAATATGTTTTTGAAATCAAGACATGTGAGGCTTCCATCTTTGTTCTTTTCAAAGGTTTTTTTGCTATTTGTAGTCCTCTGTAGCTCAATATGACTTATAGCATTGTTCTTCCTATTTCTATTAAACATTCCATTAGAAATTGAATTGAATCTGTAGAATGCTTTCAATAATATGTACATTTTTAACAATATTAAGCCTTCCTGGAACATGAGATATATCTCCATTTCTTTGTGTGTTTCATTTCTTTCATCAGTGTTTTGTAGTTTCAGTGTACAAGTCTTTCACTTCTTTGGTCAAGTTTATTTCTAAGTATTTTATTCTTTTTGATGCTATTATAAATGTGATTTTTTTCTTAATTTCCTTTTCAGATAGTTTTTTTTAGTGTACATAAGTGCAACTGATTTTTGTATGTTGATCTCGTGTCCTGCAACTTTAAAAATTCATTTATTAATTCTAACAGATTTTGTGGGAGTCTATAGAATTTTCTATTTATGAGATCATGTCTTCTACAAACAGAGACAATTTTTTGTCTTCCTTTCTGATTTGGATGCCTTTTATTTCTGTCTCTGAGTCTTAACTAATTGCTCTGGCTAACACTGCCAGTACTATGTTGAATAGAAGTGGCAAGAGTGTACATTCTCACCTTGTTCCTGATCTTAGAGGAAAATATTTTAATTTTTTGTCATCAAGTATGATGTTAGCTGTGAGCTTTTCATATATGGCCTTTATTATGTTGAGGTAATTTCCTTCTAATTTTAATTTGTTAAGTGTTTTATTTTAAAAGAGTGTTGAATTTTATCAATACTTTTTCTGCTCTATTGAGATGATCATGTGATTTTTATCCATTGCTCCGTCAATGTAGTGTATCACTACACTGATTGATTTTTAAACGTTGAGCCATCCTTGCATTGCAGAGATAAATCCCATGTGATCATAGTGTATAATTTTTTCAATGTGCTATTGAATCTGTTTGCTAATATTTTGTTGAAGATTTTTGCATTTATGCTCATCAGGGATATTGGCCTATAGTTTACTTGCAGTGTCTGTTTTTTTGTATCAGAATAATGCTGGTCTCATAAAAGGAGTTTAAAAGTGTTCACTCCTCTTTAATTTTTTGAAGAATTTGAGAAAAATTGTTATTAATTTTCTTTAAATGGTTAGCAGATCTCACCAGTGAGGCAATCTAGTTCTAGGCTTTTCATTATTGAGAGGTTTTGACAACAGATTCAATTTTCTTACTGATTATAACTTATAAATTCATTCGTATTTTCTATTTCTTTATGATTTAGTCTTGGTAGGTTGTTTGTTAATAGAAATTTATGCATTTCATCTAAGTTATCTAATTTGTTAGCATCTTTCATCTCTGATTTTATTTATTTGGGTCTTTTTTCTTTCTTAGTCTAGCTAAACGTTTGTCAATTTCATTTATCTTTTCAAAAAACTACTCAGTTTTATTGATTATTTCTGTTTGTATTTTCTATTTTGTTCTTTGCTATTCTAATCTTCATTGTTTTCCTTCTTCTCCTAACTTTGGTTTAGTTTATTCTTCTTTTTGTAGCTCCTTGAGGTATAAAGTTAGGTTGTTTATTTGCTATCTTTCTTCTTTTTTTAATGTAGCCATTTATTGCTATAAACTTCTCTCTAAGTACTGCTTTTTTTGCATTCCATACGTTTTGGTATGTTGTGTTTCATTTTTGTTTTTCTCAATATATTTTCTGATTTTGCTTTTGATTTTTTTCTTTAACACATTGGTTGTTCAAGAATGCCTTGTTTACTTTCAACATATTTATGAATTTTCTGGGTTTTCCATCTGCTATTGATTTCTGATTGATTCCACCGTGGTCAGAAAATATACTTTGGTACAATTTCAGTCTTATTAAATTTGTTAAGACTTGTTTTGTGGCCTAACATGTTATCCATCCTGAAGATTGTTCCATATGTCCTTGAGAAGAATGTGTATTCTGCACCTATTTGGCAGAATGTTATTTATATATCTGTTAGGTTTATTTGGTCTATAGTGTTCAAGTGTTTGATTTTCTTTCTGGAAGTTCTATCTAGTACTGAAAGTGGGACATTGAAGTCTTCCATTTTTGTACTGCTGTCTATTTCTCCCTTTATTCTGTCAGTATTTACTTTATATATTTAGGTGCTCTGATGTCAGATACATATATATTTATAACTCTTACATCTTTCTATTGAAGTAACCCTTTCATGGTTATGTAATGTACACATTTGTTTCTTATGACCGTTTTTGACTGAAGTCTATTTTGTGTGTATACTTATGGCCATCACTTGCTCCCTTTAGGTTACAATTTTCATAGAGTGTGTTTTTTCCATCATTTAACTTTCAGTCTGTGTATGTGTCTTTAAATTTAAAATTATTCTTTTGTAGACAGCATATAGTTGAGTCTTTTTTCATTCATTCAGGCACTCCATGTCTTTTGAGGGGGAAGTTTAATCCATTCACATTTAGTAATATTGATAGGTAAAGACTTACTATTGCTCTTTTATTAATTGTGTTTTGTCTGTCTAGCAGCCTTTTTGTCTCTCTTTTGTTGTCTTTCCTGGTATTTCATTGATTGTTTTTTGCAGTGACTTGTTTTAATTTTTCCTAATTTTATTTTGTGTTGCTTTTGTAGGGTTTATTGTATATGTGTTACCATGGGCTTACATAAAATTTCTTGTAGTTATAGTGACTTATTTTAAGTTGATACCAACTTAATTTTAATTTTATATAAAAACCATATACTTTTACTTCTCCCTACCTCACACTTTGTGTTATGGATGTTCACCTTTTTGTATTGTGTATCCATTAATATATTTTTATATTATTGAATTTCTAATATACTTTTGTATCTTTTATACCAGAATTAACAGTGATCTAAATAGGCATAAGCACTACCATTTCCAAATTATAGTATTATGAATTTTTCTATATTTTACCTTTATCAGTGAGCTTTCATATGCTTTTGTGGTGCTGTTTAGCATCCTTTCATTTCAGCTTATCATTTCTTGGAAACCAGGTCTAGTGGTCATAAACTTCCTCAGCTTTGATTTATCTGGGAAAGCATTTATCTTACCTTCATTTCTGAAAGATAGTTTTGCCACATATATTATAATATTGTTGGTTAACAGATTTGTTTTTTTTTTCCGTAGCATTTTAAATATATCATCCCATACCCTTCTGGCCTGAAAGGTTATAGCTGGAAATCTGTTAATAGTCTTAGAGAGATTCCTTTGTATGTGACAAGTTGCTTTTCTCTTACTACTTTCAAAATTCTGTCTTTGACTTTTGAAGGTACTTTGATAATAAGGTGCCTCGATTTGCACTTCTTTGGGTTCATTGTATTGGGAAACTATAGTGCTTATTGAATCTGGGTGTATATTTCCTGCTCCAGATTTGGCAAATTTTCAGCCATTATTTCTTTAAATAACATTCTTTCCCTTTCTCTCTCTCTCTTTCTTCTCCTTTTGGATAATGAGTATATCAGTTCATTTCATGGTTTCCCATAAATCCTTAAGGCATTCTGCATTCATTTTTTTAAATTTTTTTCCTTTATTCCATTGACTGAATGATTTTAAATTGCCTGCATTAAAGTTTGTTGATTCATTCTTCTTCACCAAGTCTGCTGTTGAACTTCTCTAGTAAGTTTTTCATTTTGAAGATGGCTGACCAGAGACACCAGCTGCCAGAGCATCTTAGTAAGAAGGAGAAGATTTAGATGAAAGAGAAAAAACAAACAGACAGACATAGATCAGATGTGGGTCTGAAGGAAGGGTACCAGAGCCTTCAGATGACTCCATAGAAAGAAGTTGTGGTGCAGAACAAAAAGGAGAAGGGTATCAGTGAAGACCAACTCCTCAGAGGCTTGGACTCCAGTGAGAAGGGTAGATGGAGCTATTTGCTTCTCCCCCTCCTGCATCTCTGACAGTTGGTGGGATTCCGAGCAGCTAGACAGACTTTCTACATGCATGAGCCCAGAGGTTGCTGCCACCTGTGAGCTGGGAACTGCTGTGGACAGGGCACCAGGTTCCTAGACCTCCTGGGGTACTTCCTGCACCCACAGACCCAAGCCAGTGTAGCAGGCACCATACTGCTTCTCCACCCACTGCATGCCTTTGTCCTCCCCCAAGGGGCTTCAACTCCTCAGGTTTCATCCTGCTCGCCTCCACAGAGACATTTCCCAACTCAGGCCCAAACTGCAGGGGCCACAGGGGTCCAGTGGGTCCTGGGAAACCTGCATGACTCCAGAGCCTGGACATTCTAAGCAGTCTGCCTCCTGGAGAGAGGATCAGAGACAACCAGAATGCTAGCATTCCTCCATATAGACTCTTTTCCTCATCTTCCCCTCTGCCATCTGTGGCTGCCATGAGAGACTATTGAGCCATCACACTGAGGCTTCCACAGAGTGTGGGATTCACGCCTTTCATCTTGGGGTCCTGTGGCAGACTGAGGGGTGCTCAGACTGTGCCCTTTTTGCCACCTTCCCTGGTGCTGCTTGTGCAGTGGCTCCATCAAAGTAGGGCATGCCCCAAGGTGGAGGGACATTGATCCTGCTCAGGCATCCTGTGGACAACTCGGGACAAGTGCCATGGGGAGACTATAGAGCAGAGGAGAGGTAGAGGAGCAAGGACCACTGAAGATTACTAGTTTGTGAAACGCAGACAGACCTGCTTCCACAAACAGACTTTCTGGTTGGTTGGGGACACTTCAGCCTCTCCCTGGTGGCTCTGCCCAGAAGCTGGGAGCAGACCTTTAACCCCTGACAAAACAGTTACCTTGCCAGCTTCTGTGGAGCCTGAGGGCAAGCTCACCCAACCGAAGCCCACCCAGCAGCACTTCACCATCTGCTTTTGCTGCTGCAGAGACTAAGGACTCACCTGGAAGTTTCAGGGTTCCACCCACCACCTGGGGCATTCAAATGCTTTTCCTGAGGTACTAGAGCTAATCACAGGACTCATAAACAACACCGCAAGTTGTTCCTTCCAGTAAGCACCATCTACTGGCAAGGAGGTCAATTTGCATGCCTTTACAGATTTACTGACTCAATTTTATAGGGTGGATAAAGGTCCAAGGAGTGGCCATTTTGGGAAGTGCCTACCCCTTCCCACAGAAAAACGGTGTTACTGGATAAGAGCAGAAAGATCCCAGCCTAGGGCTAAAGTACACAAGCATTTAAGCCCCTCTCCTGTAAATAGCCCTCCTGGTTTGGAGAACTTGTTCTGAGCCTGCTACCAGTGGGTCCCCCTAGTGGTTGGAAAAGTAACTTCTGAGCCCTGCTGAAGCTTTGGAAATCCTCTCAGGCTCACTCAGCCTAGCTACAAACTACTTTGGTTCTCTGTCCACCTTGGTGGTGGTGAAGATCAAGAAACACCCTGGAAGATATAGGGGCCCTCCTAAAGCTTGGAGAACTCAAGTACTCCACCTGGGGGACCATAGCCTACCATGGACACAAAAGAACATCTCAGCAACTGGTTCTATCACACAAACATCAACCAATGACAGGGAGAACAATGATATAGCCCATTATAGCATCTTCCAACTCAAGCAAACTGATTCACACCTTCAAGTACCACCCACCATCACTAAGAGTAAGTTGGGGAATCTAACTCACTACACACTGTTGGGAAGAGAAGACAGCAGGTCAGAAGTAACCTGAGAAGTACACCAAATCTACTAGAACACCCAATGGCAACTCAGGACCAGTACTCCTCTCCTTGGCATGCTCAGGGATCAATCTTCAGTAACCCGTAAGCCAGGCTTAGTATCCTGAGGCCTCGACCAAGAGGCCAGATGAGAAAGACACATCAAAAGAATCCCAGAAACATGAAAAATCAGAGTGAAAGGACACCCTCAAAAGAAAAAAATAACTCCCTACCAATTCATACCAACCAAAATGAAAAGATTGAAATGACAGATGAAGAATTTTGAATATGGATTGTAAGGAAGCTCAATGAAATAGAAAAAATAGAAACCCAACACAAAGAAACCAAAAAACAAACAAAAAAAAATACAGGAAATGAATGAAAAATTTACTAAGGAAATGTAATTACTTAAAAAAAATCAAACAGAACTTCTGAAAATGAAAAATTAATTCAAGGAAATATAAAACACAGTGGAAAGCCTTAAGAATAGGCTAGATCAGGCAGAAGAAAGAATCTTAGAGCTTGAAGAAAACACCATCAAGTTATACAAGTCAGTCAAAGAGAAAGAATTGAGAAACAAGAGGAATGAAAAAAACCTACAAGAAAATATGAGACTATGTAAAGAGGCCCATCAAAAGAATCATAGGCATCTCAGGGGGTGAAGAAGAAAATACTCAAGGGTTGGAAAATTTGAGGGAATAATTGAAGAAAATTTCCCTGACAATGCCAGAAATCTATTATAGATATCCAGCTTTGAGAAATCCAAAGGGCCCCTGGGATATTCATCATGAAGAGGCAATCACCACAACACATGATCATAGCCACAAATGCCTATATCCAAAAGAAAAATAGATCACATATCAACAATCTAATGAATCATCTGAAAGAATTGGAAAAGGAAGAACAAACCAACCCCAAACCAAGCAGAAGAAAAGAAATAACTAAGGTCAGAGCAGAAGTAAATGAAATAAATAATAAAAGAATTATACAGAAGATTAATAAAACAAAAAGTTGATTCTTTGAAAAGACAAACAAAATTAACAGGCCTCTCACCAGATTAACGAGAAGCAGAAAAGAAAGGTCCCTAATAAGCTCCAATCGAAAATGAAAAGGGAGATACCATGGAAATACAATATATCATCTCTGAAACTGTAAAAATCTCTGTGCATGTAAAATTCAAAACATTAAGAAAATGGATAAATTCTTGGAAACACACAACCTCCCTAGGCTCAATCAGGAAGAAATAGAACTCCTGAATAGACCGATATTAAGTAACCACTTAACAAAATTGAAGCAACAATAAAAAATCTCCCAACAAAAAAAAATCCTGGATAAGATGGTTTCACAGCCAAATTTTATTAGACCTACAAAGAACTGGTACCTATACTACAGAAATTATTTCATAACATAGAGAAGGAAGAAAGCCTCCCCAACTTGTTTTACAAAGTCAATATCACCCTGATACCAAAGACAGGAAAAGACACCACAAAAAAACAAAACTACAGACCAATATCCCTTATGAATATAGATTCAAAAATTCACAATAAAATCCTACCAAAATGAATTCAGCTGCACATAAAAAAAAATAATCCATTACCATCAAGTGGGCTTCATCTCAGAGATGCAAGGATGGTTCAATATACAAAAACCTATAAATGTGATTCATCACATAAATAGAAGCAAAAACAAAGACTATATACTCCTCTCAATAGACACAGAAAAAGCATTTGACAAAATTCATCACCCTTTTATTACAAGAACACTTAACAAAACAGGTATAGATGGAACATACCTCAATATCATAAAAGCCATATATGAGAAACTCATAGCCAACATCGTACTAAATGGGGAAAAACTGAAAGCATTCCCACTTAGAGCTAGAATCAAAAAAGTTTTCCCACTGTTACTACTTCTCTTCAACATGATTGGCTGGAGGTCATAGCCAAAGGAAACAGGTAAGAGAAGAAAGTCAAGGGTATACAAATGGGGCAGAAGAACTCAAATTACCACTCTTTGCTGATGATATGATTTTATATCTAGAAAACCCAAAAGATTCTGCTAAGACACTCCTGGAATTGATAAATAAATTCAGTAAAGTCTCAGGTTACGAAATCAATGTACACAAATCAGTATCATTTCTATACACCAACAACAATCAAGCTGAGAATCAAATCAAAGGCTCAATATCTTTCACAATAGCAACAAGAAAAATAAAAGACCTAGGAATATATTTAATGAAGGAAGTGAAAGACCTCTACAGGGAGAACTATAAAACATTAAGGAAGGAAATTGCAGAGGATGTAAACAAATGGAAAAACATCAGGCTCGTGGATTGGCAGAAACAGTATTATTAAATTGTCTATGCTACCCAAAGTGATTTACAGATTCAATGCAATCTCCAATAAAATAACAATGTCATTTTTATTAGATCTAGTAAAAATAATTCTGTACTTTGTATGAACTGGAAAAAGACTCCTAATAGCCAAAGCAACCTTAAGCAAAAAGAGCAAATCAGAAGGCATCACTTTGCCAGGCTTCAAGATATACTACAAGGATATAGTAACTAAAACCACATGGTACTGGCATAAGAACAGATACCTAGACCAATGGATCAAAACAGAGAACCCAGTTATAAAACCATCCTCATATTGTCATCTGACCTTTGACGAAGCAGACAAAAACATACACTGGGGAAAATAATCCCTATTCAATAAATGGTGCAGGGAAAACTGGATAGCCACATGTAGAATACTGAAACAGGATCCACATTTCTCACCACTCACAAAACTTAATCACAATGGATAACAGACTTAAACCTAAGGCATGAACTGTAAGAATTCTAGAAAAAAATGTTGGAAAAATTCTTCTAGATATGAGTCTAGACAAATAATTTATGAAGAATACTCCAAAGGCAATCACGGCAATACCAGAAATAAATAAATGGGACCTGATTAAATTAAAAAGCTTCTGCACAGCTATTGAGGAAAATGGCTGATTAGGGGTGACCTCCTGGCTCTCTGCTCCCAGAGTGGGAGGTGAAGAACACAGACAACCACATGCGAGTGAGGCACTCTCCCACAGGATCAGCTTTGTGAATCTACAGAGAAGCAGCGAGGGACAAGCAGTATTGCTGCAAAAAAAGGTGAACTGGAGAAGCTGTCACAAACACCGGAGAGTGCGGGACAAACAGTGAGGAGTGCAGCTTGGGATGGCCATGCCCGTCTGCAGGCTGGCCCGGGCAGTGAGATCTGACTCACAGGAAGACAACTCTTCGTTTACCAAACCCCACTCCCACAGAGGCAGGGAAGTGTCCGAAGTCAGTGTGAAGCGGGAGCACTGACCGACAAGCGGTGGGGAGTGGAGACAGGAGCGGGGTCCATTTTGAATTCGCTGGAGCGAACCGCTGGATCAGCATCAGAGGGGAGGGACTGGCCCAAGCGGACGCTTCCCAGATAGTATGCGGCCCGAGCCCACAGGGGAGAGTTTGGAGGCAGCTTCTTGCCACAGATGACTGCCAGGATCAGTTAGGGGGAGGGGAATTCCATAAAAGAGGCTCTGCCCATGGAAATCACTGAAAGTTTGGCGGGTGCTGGGAGGGACACAGCACAGAGTCCTTCCGCAGATCTGTCCAGAGTCGCCGTGTGCAGGGGGGGCGGCGGGCTCAGCGGGCAGCTCTGGGAGACAGCAACGGCGGACCCCAGCTCCGGATGCCCTCCCGGTGCAGTAGGATCCCGCGCTAACTAGCAGTGGGTGGGCAGCTGCCATTTGGGGAGCCCAAAGCCTCTAGCCGCTGGGGCTTGTTGCCCAGGCAACGGCCTGAGGCATAGCCGCTGCCTCCGTGGCAGAGCTGGTAGCACCCTTCGAGGAGGAGAGTAACGCGAGAAGCCACTTTTTCTCCCGAATCTGGGGACAGTCTGTCCCAGCCGGCAACTCAAGCCCCACCTCCGAAAGAGCAGAAAAGGGAGAAAGATCGATATTTCTGCCGAGTTTCCAGGCGGTCTCTGCCGGCTCTGTTCCATTCAGTCACCGTGCTGTCCATTAAGGTGACGGGGAACTGAGTGTGAACTGAGGGAGACCACTTGTAGAACTGTGATCCCGGACACATAACGACCCCCTCTGTCAGGTGACTCGATCCCCACCCTCCTCACCACGCACCGCGCTAAAGGGCCTGCCTCTGCCATTAGGCGGAGTAAAGGGGTCATTTTTTTGTTGTTGTTTGTTTATTTGTTTGTGGGGTTTTTTGTATTTCTTTTTTATATATATACATATTTCTCTTAATTCTTACTTTTTTTTTTTTGTATATACATGTATATATATATACATTTTTTTTCTTTCCTTCTCTTTCTTTTCTTCTTCCTTTTTATTCCCTTTCTGTGAGAGTGTATGTGTGTGGGTGTATATCTGAAACCCAGGACTGCAGCAGTCCAATTGTTGAATCTTCACAGCAGGGCTATTTTGCCCCAAAGAGACAGCACGCACCCCTGAGAGTGTCTAGTGACCAAGGAGGCCGCTCTTCAAGCTGAGATATGTGGTCACCTCTCTGCTGCGATTTGGTAGCTGGAGCTGCTGGCCAAACAGACAGACTCCACAAGGGGAACAGCTGAGTAGAGAGTGAAGGAGGCTGTTTTCCCAGTGGGGTCCTGTAGCCTTATTTTCGCTGTGACTTGGTAATCAGTGCCTCCTCCCAAAGAATTAGTTCCCCACCCTTGGTAGTGCAGAGGAACAAGGGAAGCT